>OY720634.1:111540037-111647967 GCA_963169105.1 Ceriagrion tenellum | reverse complement strand
CCCCCCCTCCTTCCCCCCCAGAGCGTCTTGGACTCGGAACCACCCTATTCTCTTTATTTTTTATCTTCTTATTTTTCAATTTTCCGTATCCCTTATATTTTATTTTATTTTTTTTTAACCTTCCCGTCTTGTAATAGGAGAGGCATTCGCTTCCTTGGAACCGTGGTCGCGTCGTCCTTCGCTCGGGTGTGGGTGCTTTTCAATATAAATTGAGTGCTTTCAGCTTTTTCCTCCGTTCCTTCGAACCCTTGCACTGCTGGTGGTTCGTGTTCTATACCCCGTTCGCCTATTTTAAGAAAGGATCTCGTACAGGAGAAATTAGGAGTTGTATCGGGATTCATGTAGCGTGTTCCAAGATTACCTAGCGTCCCTGCCCGTAGAGCGAAATTGGTGGTTGTGATCGGTAGCTTTATATTTTTTGTTTTATCCAATGCCCCAAACCCTCACTTATAATTGCTGATTACACCTTCGATATTGATTTCAAACTATCAGGTTTAGTTTTCAATAGCTACCGCCTTCGGATTCAAGCCAGGTCGCATTACGATACAGAAGTCCAAAAACATGAGGAAAAAAACAAATAAGTTTTAATGAGGGTATGCCTACCGTGGATTAGTGTAGAATAGCCAATAACTTTCCGAAAAGAATTTATAACTATGCGACAAGCGTAGACGTGTCCAGCTACTCTGGTGTGGAAGTGCTTGGCGTGCAGGTGGCAACTTCAATGCATTTGATAGAAGCAGAAAGATGACTAATTTCTATAAAGTTTACGAAACTTCAAAATACATCCTGCTATTTAACAATTTAATATTTGATAATAATTTTCTAAAGTCACGTTGTGCCGATTTGATTTATTAAATCGATTTATTGTAGTTGATTATATTCTCGTATTTTGGAAGCAATAATATGTTAATGATAAAAAAAGATATTAATAAAATACTAGTTGACCGAGAGAGAATATGGTTACTAAATCTTTTGCATTGCTGGAGGTGCTTGTGCTTTGGACATAGTTTTTTAAATGGATAATTGTTCCAATATCGGTACCATTGTAAAGGTTTGGAGATTTTCAGTAAGGGTGTTAACATTAGCGCCAGTTGAAACCTACTAGTCAACTTCAGCGCACAGGAACGGCAATGAATGGCACTAAGTACGGTAGGAAAAGGTTTGGTTAACTGCCAATTGTAAGCATTTTCTATGTATATATAAATATATGTAATGCTGGCTTCATTGCAGTTACAGCGGTGCAGCTCAAATCTCAATGGCATCATTTGTTTCGAAATCAGCGTTGGTTTACAACTTTTACAGCAGCTTGTGTAAAACTCGGCTTACACACAAATGTTTCCTTTGTTGTAGTGGAAACATGTTTAGCTAACGTATAACAGAATCTTCAATCTCTACTCTAAATATTATGATAACTTAATGTCGGGCCATCGGATTTTGTGTGCTGAAAACATCGTCTTACTTCAAATAATGTATCGTAAAATGTGCAGAATAGGATCGGAAAACATTTCTGTATTCATAAATTAACGTAAACATGATCATTCTTTCAAATGGATTTTATTTCGTGAAATCGGTTGACTACTTTTTTAATGGTTTGCAGTTAGTTTGTGGGTTGGTACACGACAGTCGTGGCCGAATGGATTGTGAATAGTTAACAATTTCGTTTAAACTTCACGCTTGCTTAAACGTGCTAATAAGGCTGGGATTTTGAAATCTGTGTGATGAATAATTTTAAAGTATTCATGATTAACGCCTTATCGGAAAATGAACCCAAAAATACAGCTGCGGGAGCGTTTTTCGGCTTCTTTTCTTCTCAATCCTTCCCCTGTGCTCATCATCTTTGTTTCCGATCTGCTTTAAATTGCTATAGTACTCTACTGATAGGTATAAGTAGAGTGTCTGGTCTGTGTTTCTCTAACTTAGATTATATCTTGTGAGATGCTTATGAGATGAGACGTTTTAAAATTATGTCTATGGTCATCTCGATAATAATTTCATCATATACTTGGTGCCCTCTATTATTTATGTTTACAAAACCGTGTTACCATAAATAATATTATAGTAATCCACCAGTTAAGGTGGATTTATATAGAAGAGAGTTCAAATCATCCATATGATTATCGGCGCCGGCCTCATGCTGCGTGTAAATCGCTTTCTTCATCTCAGCACACGTCCTCCCACTCCCTTCTCATCCATAAAACCTATTCGCTTTCTATCTCTTTTCCACTTATTCAACATCCTCCCTTCTGTTAAGGCTTTTTGCAGCACTTCGACCCGCATTAATTCTTCTAAGAACGTACTATACCTCTTCCTAATCTATATTTCCAAATGTAAATCTGTCTCAAAAATTTCAAATTGTTTGCATCCCTCCAAATCGTTCTATGCTTCTATTTTTCTCTTCCCTTTTTTACGGTTTGGTACTTTTCTACTAGATGGAGAGTTGTGTAGAGCCTTAATTCTGCTAATTTTCCCTTCACCGCCATCTTTATTGTATGGTGTCACTTCTCAGTACTTTCTCCATCCTCCTTTGGTTCCTTCTCTTAATATGGAGAGAAGCAAATTAAGAGAGGAACCAGATATTAGCAAATGATGCAAAAAATAGGATGTCATCGTTGACACCTCTCATAATGCTTGAAGCCTCTGTGAAAACTATGATTCCAACCGTCCTAAACTAGAGCGGCTCGGGAGGCGACTTTTAAGGGATACTGTGTTTCAATAGAATTTCCCTTCACCTTCAGAGCTCATTCGCTGCGACTTCCCTGAACTGTTAAGCGCTCTTTTTGCGTTCAGCGCGGCGCCATTGACTCAAGTGGCGGTTTTCTGCGCGCGTTTAGGGGTTGAATTGCGCTGAGGGGTGGCATTACGGGCGGGTGGAATGTTTGCCGGAACGCAGTTTTTCTCCCTTGCCACCGCAAAGCATCCCGGGATACTTATCCTCGAGGGGATGCCGGGCGGCCTTGGTTGCTCAAATTGCTCGTCCGTGCTCATGGTATCCGTGCAAGCCAAGTGAGTGGCCACTAATATGACTCCATGGTTAGTTGGAGAGGCCACCGACGGATAGGGCCATTGGCGCCGTCAAAAATGGGAGCTTATAGTGGTAGCGAAACATTGTGATACCTGCGCAGAAGACCATTTTCAGTCTAATATTCCATAACCTACCAAGTAGCAGCTCCTGAAAAGTAAGTCAGTTTGTGCGTTAGAATACCAGATTTCCCAGGGTTACAAATCGTAAGAACCAGTTTCAAAAGTCTCAACCTGTGTTTCTCCTCAACTTTTAAGCTCTTTATTGCTCTTAATAGAAATATTTAAATGGTTATCTAGGTGGTGTATGGAACAGTATCTGATTCTTTTGATGCAGCTTCGTTTTTTATCGCAAGTATGGCTGGGAAGCGCGCTGTTGGACGTTTTCTGAACTATCAAGTCCATTTCAGTTATTTTGGCAGCGATGTCCACCATTTACTGATCTAGCCCGTCCGCTCCTTTGCCGATACATCTACATCTACGTAATACCCTGCGAGCCACCTCGAGGGTGTGTGGCAGGGGGTGAAGATCACCAAACATGCACTATTGCCATGCAAGTAGGATATTTAAGGGAGGCATGCTAGAGAACAGGATCACATGCAGCTAGGTGGTTATTATCTACATAATAAGAAAGGGATTATTGGTTGTTATTACATGCATCATGCACTACAGACTACTCTAACTATATCTCACCTACCTATCCCTTTGCTACGCTGCCTATTGTTCTCTCTTCTGGTACGCGGGAAAAATGACATTTTAAGTCTATCGGTACGACAATCTATCGCTCTAATCTTGTCAATATGATCAAACCTAGCATAATACGCAGGGGTTCTCAATATATACATCTATCGTCATCTGTGAACAATTTGGTTTCGAATTTACTTAAAAGGTTTAACATAAATTTTAACCTGCGTTCTGGTAGTAATTCCCATCCTAGTTCTTCTATTAAATTCGGAACACTTATACAATTATCATGACGGCCTTAAACAAATCTAGCGGATCTCCTTTGCACACGCTCTAATTCTTTTATCATACCTTCCTCGTACGGATCCCATATACTAGCGGCATATTCTAAATGAGGCCTGACAAGTGTAAAATAACTTCTTTCTCGTACTCTCTCATCGCATTTGCCTAGAAACCTTTTTACGAATCCTAATCTACGGTTTGCTACTCTAGTTATTTCCCTGATGTGTTTCCCCCATGATATGTCTTCAGTGATGGTGATGCCTAAGTATTTAATAGATTCTACGTTAGATATTTTCTTTTCTTTGATGCAATAATTATTCCGGGGAAAGCCATTCTTTTTCCAAAAGTTCATTATCGCGCATTTCTTCAAATTTAATTCTAGCTGCCAACTATCACACCAATGATCAATCGCATCTAAATCCTTAGCTAAAGACTGACTGTCCTCTTCATTTCTAATTTCCTTATACACTACTGCATCATCGGCAAAAAGACGGAGCTTGCTATTTTTTACTACTGCATTCAAGTCATTTACGTAGAGAAGAAATAAAATTGGGCCTATCACGCTTCCCTGGGGAACACCCGATGAAACTTTTACTTCGCCTGAGCTGAGGCCATCTAATACCACCCTTTGAACGCGTTCATGTAAGAAGTCTCCTATCCAGCCTACTACATTACTCTCTATCTCGTATGATGCTAACTTCGCGAGTTACTTACAGTGGGGAACCTTGTCAAAAGCTTTTCTAAAGTCAAGAAACGCTGCGTCTACCTGTACGTTACCTTCTCCGGACACCTTTCACGCGATCCTACCCCTCCTCAGCGACACATACCTTGCAGGTGGCTTTCACCAAGTTTTACCCTCACTATATTAGCCTAATTTTAACGACAGGAACCAAGGAGATGCACGGTTTAGAGTCCTACCTAACATATTGAGTGCTATGTTTGAATTGCTCTGCGCATAATAGTCCAGCAGGAATCGGGGTACCCTTAAAATTCGCCACCAGCTCCGGAGCTTGCCTCACGAAGGGAACGCGGTACTCTTGCCTTAACACCAACCTGACCCCTTCAAAAGGTCCTCAATGGACTGGCGTCCTCATGGATTTTTTCACACGCATCAAATTTTAGATGCTATTGATCTTAAGGTGGTTACACGTCACAAAGACTTAAATTACATTTCATTAATATTTTGGTCACTTGAAGAAATATCTGTACACCATCTAATAGGTGTACACACTTGCACCTCTAGGCCTAGTTTGCTTGAGAAATTCAGAGCAGGTTTGTTTCAAAGCGATTCAGAGAATATGATTTGGCGCAACACTACATTTCTAGGTCCGACAGGAGGGATAACATTTGAAAGATACATTGCCGAACGAAATAAAAGACAGAAAATTTCCAAAAGCCGTAAACAATTGGCACCCTTCGTCAATAAACACCAAGTTTGCTGTCTTGGCATGCTGGGAAAACCACAGCAGAGACCAACCACAGCCTCTCAACCAAGAATACCCCCTTGTGTTGGTTTACGGTAATGTTACTTCCTCGCCAGGGACCAAACACAGACGCACACACACAACCAAATACGATCCTTTGCAAGGGCTAATGGGACCCCGCTAAGGATGTTTGGGTTATAACCTGGGATCCTTCACGGGGCTAATGAGACCCCGCTAAGGATGCCCGGTTATTTACGCAAGCACACTCACTAGCACACAAAATCACTCACTCACACACACAAATGGGCCCAACTTCTGGGAGAATCAGCACAAAAAGAGCGTGGTCAAATCGACACAACAGGAAGAGGGTCTCCCATCTTTGTGATGGCTTTCCACATTGCCGAACGGTTGGTTACAAACATTCGTTATCTCCACGCAAAACAAATGACCATAGTAAAAAGTGAGCCCTATTCAAAACATACCCATAATACACTTCACCTCCCAAAACCTTAAGGTTGGTGTCCTAACACCCTCTGCCACATGCCCATGCGGCGGCTCGTAGGGTAGTATGTAGATGAATGATTGAATGACATTTGATTTATTGATGTCTTAATATTCAACTGTGGAAAATTAGGTCAATACTGGTTCCAATTACCTAGGATATGTCGATATATAATTGTGAAATTGAATATTTTCCCTGATACGAATTTTTCTATCTTTTGCAGGTATGTCAAAGTTCCTGTTTCTTTGCTTCCCTCCGCATTCAATTAGTAAGTACCTACCTATTGCCCATCAATGTTTCGGCGAAACGTAAATTTTTCTGCAGTTAAAGCACGGTTTTGAAGATAGAACGGGCGGAGTCGTGTGATTGATGAGGTTGTGTCAATATTCCCTTTGCTCTGTTCATCATATGTTTTTCAAAACTGGGACTTCGAAAAAAGTAAATGAGAATGGAATGGAAACTTCTTGCACCTGAGTCGAGAAAGTGAAGAAGTGTAAATATCATCGTCATATTTGTTAAATTATCTGCCTTACGCAGTCTTTAACTTTTATATCATACTCTCCATTATCAGCCATTTCCTTTGTAACCACCTACGTAACATCGTCGTAGATGTTTTCCATTGCTGCCTATATCTTCATCGTCATATTTGTCAAATTATCTGCCTTACGCAGTCTTTAACTTTTTTATCATACTCTCTATTATCGGCCATTCCCTTTGTAACCAGATACGTAACATCGTCGTAGATGTTTTCCATCGCTGCCTATATCTTCATCGTCATATTTTTCAAATTATCTACATTACGCAGTCTTTAACTTTTTTGTCATACTCCCTATTCCCAGCCATTTCCTTTGTCACCAGATGTCTAACATCGTCATAGATGTTTTCCATCATCCGTTTCCTCTTCATACCCTACACGTTCCTTCCACTGTCCCTAACTCAGTTTCAAAGGATCTCTCCCCAAGGTTAATTCGGGCAGGAAATTGTTATTTTATGAAGATATATTCAGAAAACACCTGGAAGTAAACATGAGAGATGTAGGTTATGGTAGAGGGCTATGGGAAATTGGTTTGCCTTGATACATCAGCAAAACTGAGGTTATCTCGGAAGAGTGAGGAAAATGTAAACTCTGTGGAGGAAATGAAGGGCGGTATCATGCATAGCGAGTTCAAGGACAAAATACGGCTGGGAAATAGATGCGAGGAAAAATGGAAATAGTAAAACATATCTCCAAATGAGGTGTAGTATTGGCATTTAAACTGTACATTAAATAAAATAAGATTATGATATTACTATGTGAAATTATGGTAGACACTCCGAAAGAAAGGACGTTGAGCATAAAAAGTGTTAGTAAAACTTTTTAAAAGAATCATATTGTAGAGTATAGTATTGGAAGTGGCGGTGAATAGACGGGAGGTATAATATGTAGCCAGCGGAAGGATAAAATACCCTGAGGAAATAGGTGCGAGGGGAAACGGGTATTAGGAAAAGTTTTTACGAGTCCATGAAAATATATCGTTGAGCGGTGGAATGACTACAATAATAATAATATGCCCTCGTGCTCGTTTTCCATTAACCCTTGAGTTTATCACCACGCCTTGCGGCACACGCCTTTTTTTATTCATTTCGTTTTTAAGCTCCTTACCTCGTATAGTTTCTCTCTCTCTCGTCCTCCTCTCCTCCCCTGATTCTCTACTCGCCCTCCCTTATTTTTTTCACTTACCCTTTCCCCCTCACTCTCGCAAACTTCCTCTTTCGCTCGCGAGATGCGAGTCGAGCTTTTGTTCCGCTGCAACGCAGTGCCCGAGTGGGTCGGAGATGCCAGAAGTGAGGCGTGAGGAGGGAAAGAGAGAAGGGTGTGGATTGGAACCCTTACTGCACCCCTCTCCAGAACCTTCGACCCCTTCTCTCGCCACCAGGATTACCAACTCTCCCGTAGACTCATCCGATTGCCTATTTTAAACACCCTATAATAATTATTGTAATCGAAAATGCTCATATTAATCCAGGGTTTCGTCGATTTACCATTCACATGTATCACAATCTAGTCCGCTTGCGTTAGTCATTGATTTTAAGTGGTCTTTTCCCTCGGAACTGTTTTCAATTGTATTCATTTTTTTATTTTTATAATCAAAATAAGTGCGCAAACTCGCTATTTAAAAAAGCAACTCCACAGTGGATGAATTCGTATAGTTATTATGTAACTAAAATATAGTAAACAATAAGATTATTCATTCAAAGTAAATATAAACAATATAAATTTTAAAAAATACTTCGTATTTTGCTAATTATCTTGAGTATTACCCGAGCTGGTTTAGTGGAAACTATGCTCGCGTATTTATTAAGGGTTTACCTAGGAAGATTTCAATGCAAGTAATTAGGGTACGAAATTGGAATTCTCATCACGGAAATATCTGAAATAGTTGCTATTTCCTGCTTGTGTTGATAATATTTCTTAAAACAACTGAATTACTGGGAATTAACTCAATACAAACTAAAGTTTCAGGCCTAAGTTTATGGAAAAGTGATTCATATAATAAAATATCGCTATGTGCATTCCGCATTGGTTCATTTAAACCGACCATAGTTTCGAGAAAAAAAATTTATTATTTCCTTGGTAATTACATAATTTGTCGAAATCATGGCCGGTGTTTATAATACTGTGTGGAAAGTACAAAGCGAGTTTTATTTCATTTTTGGGGTTAATTGAATTCTAGCAGTAATGGAATCGGTGGCTCTTTCCGTAATTTTTATTACGTAAATTCACTATTCTGGTTCCTTTTTATATTCATTTCGTAGCTGAAAATTATTTGTATTTTTAATATTTATGACAGATGCTTTCGAATTAGAAGTAACAAATTTGGTACTTAAAATTGTTGCATCTCATGTATTATTCCGTATCCTGAAATGAGTCCAAACTCGTTTCTAAACTTTGATCATATGAATGATCAATGATATTTAATTATTCGGTCCCTTCATTTGTCTTCCGCATTCCGAAGCCATCGAGTTACTTCGGGTCTCGAGACTCTTAGTGATCAATGTATTTGATCTGTTTTTTATGACGTGGGGTGGAATTTTCGAGTATATGGCGCAGGAGGATCTAGTTACCTGGACAGGTCGGGCTCAAGACATTGTCAGGGCGGGTCGTTTGTCTCGGAAGGACGAGTGAGCTTTAAGGTGCATATGCTGGGTTTTAGAAGGCGATTTTCCTGTTATTGAATAGTAAATAATTCCTGGTACTGAGATGTGTATTTTCAGCTCTTTCCGCCTATATGGTTTACCTTTCAATTTGTCTATTTGCGCCATTCTGCCAACTGGTGCATCCAGGTATCTTCTTCGCTCTCTTGACCCCCGTACGACGACGTTTATGCTTGTCTTCCGCCTTGATATCAAGTTTTTTTTTTCTATGCTACAGGTTGCTGCCTGTGATCACTCTGTGAACGTTCGTCTCGGTCGGTCTAAATAGCCTTTGCTCTCTCGTTTCTGCAATTTCTTTCATTATGGTTCTGACGAATGTTTTTTGTTTGCATAACTCGCAATTGAAATTTTTAGCACTTTGATTATAACGATATTTGAAGCTCAATTCTCCTTGGAATGGTATAATTATACTTATTAAATCCCTCGCCCCCTAAGAATTTTGGCGTCATCAGCCGTCCACTTTAACAATTTTGTAAAGAAATTGGTAAAAATACCTTCCTATTACTATTTTTATCGTGTGTTTCGATCAATGATTATTGTTCTAATGATAATTGCTATTGATATTATGGTTCCGAAGTTTATTTCGGAGAGTTTTGTTTGCATGCTCTAGTCGCAAGTGTGCATCATCATTTTAGATTTTGGTTGTAGGTGATGGTTTTTGCATCATCATTTTAGACTTTGCTGAGCAATTTCTCCGTGTGAGGGATAAAATAATTAGTCTTAGCTTGGCATGTGGAGCGCTCAGTATTAAAATGGACTAAGTCCATCGAAGTGTATGATCGATGATGATGTAGAGGCTGATCTGAGAAAGATGGGAATTAAAAGATGGAGAACGCATGCCGGGAATCGTGATGTCTGGGCTAACATCGTCGGAGAGGCCAAGGCCCTACAAGGGCTGTAGCGCCGAGGAGTAAGTAAGTAAGTCCATCGAAGTGAGTTTTGAGAAACACGTTTATTAAGTTATCGACAATTCCTCCCGTAGATCAGCTCCTCTCAGTGCTCTTCAGATCCGCTGCCATGTAGAGACAGATATTCTACCTTCGGACGTAGTTTTCAAAATCTGATTTGATCCTATTTAACCCCGAGCCCTCGATATGTTAGTGTATCTCAGCTTTTCATCGTTTAAATAATTGATACGCGATGATGAATGATAGAATCTGATTTAGATTATACTATTTCTCGGTAAAGATAAGTTTATGTTGAAAATATTGTGGATAACATGCTTCTCATTTATGAAGAATACACATTTTAACGGTAGAAATGGTGTTTTTTCTGACTTAATCTCCCGGAAGTTCTCGCTGTTGGAGCAGACATCTCCCGGAATCAGTTATTTACAGAGTTGGTAACTTTAGATATCACTCTTTCGTACAGCTAGTGGTATTTCTTTCTGTCCTTGTAAGTGGTTCTCTTTATTTTTTTTGGAATTTTTGTGTACTATATCGCTCGCTCGCCCCATGCGCGCCGAGTGCAAAGGCGTCGTGGGGAACGGCTTTAATCACTTTATATTTTCCTCGAAATAAAAATTAGAGAAGCAGCGAATATAAAGGAAGGCAGACCCCCACAAGTCGAGAGATTTTTTCAACTACATCCCTTACACTGCGCTCACGTTCTTCGGCGTTGCATAATGCAGAGATATGTTAATAACTCTTCCCAAAGCAGTGTTTCTTTTCCCTCTTTCTCTCTCTCTCATGAATCTATGCGTCGAATGTAGGTCTCGCTTCCGCGTCCCTGGATGCTTTCTTCGTTCCCATTGCTCAGTATTTTCGCTTTCATTTTATACGTCACTCCATTTCCTGACGACTGCGGTGGAACTCGTAATGCATATTATGCTAACTACATCGATCGTCCCCTTTGTGACTGTTGACGTCAGTAAAACCTCGGGACAAAATCTATGGAAAGGAATGAGATGTGCCTTGAATGTATTTTTCATGAGCTAAATAATGCATGTCAGTGGACTTGATGAAAATTAATGACAAATCTATTGAGTAGGATTGACATGTGCCAGTGAAATATTTCATGTCATGAATGCAAGAAGATGACTTCCATTATAATCTGGGAAGATTCGTTTCCAATCAGCTCACGTTAATGTTTTTGCAATTCCCATCGTGTGGAATGATAATCTTTGCAGCCTCACCCATTTCTTTGGTTAAATAGTTAAATCCAGCTGTCCCAATTTTTCAATATGTTCAAGTGGTATCATCCACTCTTCACTCTTAGTTCCCTAACCTATGCTTGAGAGCAAGCAAATATTATGTCATAATTACCTTTTTCCTAGCCTACAACCTTGGTGAATAGAGCACGCTATTCAGTCTTCTCCGTTTGCTTCTATCTGGAGCATCCGTTGGGGTCACATCACTCTCGTTCATGTCCTTTTTTGCTCCATACTCCCCATATTTTCCTCTTTCTCTCTTTCCGGAGAGCATTATTTTCTCCTCTTATCCAGTGTATTTCTTTGAATGCTGTCCGGCATGTGTAAACCATCCTAGTATACTCTGTTTAAGTTTTCTTGCAACGGTGCAACTTTTTAACATGAGCTATTTTAAGCATCAACATTTAGCGTCTGCTAATTTTATCTATCTATGTTTATACCTTGCGTCCACCTCAGCATTTTCATTCCCTGTTCGTGATCTTGCTGTGTGCGACGCTTTTTAGCGACCCACTACTCCGCTCCATTTGGCATAACTGGCCATATTGTGTTCTTGTACAGTCACTTCATAAAGTATCGCGGCACACTACGCTAGCAGTTCGTATAGGTCGGCTGTCGAAGCTCAAAGTACGTTGGCCATCCTGGGTCGTCTTCGGTGACTATGAGAATCGTCGGGTACACTACGATATATATTCTAAGTCAAGTGGGACTACACACCGACAGTGCTATCGACTTCGTCCGCGTTGGAAAGCTGACTTTGAAATGAATACACTGCGGGAAGGAAGGGTATTCGCAACCCAGAGGCATCGTAATCAAACTCGGCAGTTCTCTTACGAAGACGAAAATGGAAAGAGCTCCTCTTCGCGAAACCAGCCCAACCCAGCGCGCTCTGATGGTGGGCATGGTGAGATGCGGGCGCCGAGTCAAGAGTCAATAGATATCATAGTTTTCCATTAGGCGGGAAACTTAAAATATCAGCCTGTAATGCACGAAAGGCTCACCAGTTAGCATAGCCTAGTCGATAGCAGTGCCCATTCTCCTTTGTGCATAGGTTGGAGCTCGTATTTACGTTCATTTGGCTCTTCTTCGTTTTACCTTCCCCCGATTTCACTCGCATAATCACTCAACTCCATTCAATATTGCCTTTTCACCACATTACCCTTCTTACTTCTTTGACGGAATACATCCTCAAGGCCACTCTAGGAGCAAGTCTGTCCTCTCCTCTGAACGAGAGAACTCTCATAATGCAGTCCCACTTAACCTGGCGCTTTGTCTCATGGAAAATGAAAAGTGTACCTGCAAATTCTCTTAGCTACCAGAGACGGCCCAGGATAGCCAACGTACCTCGAGCTTCGACAGCCGACCTATACGATCCGCTAGTCTAGCGTGTCGCGATACTTTTTGAAGTGACTGTACATTTGATTACACTTGAGTTTTGGTGGAATTCGCATATCACAAGTGACCGTGGCTTATGCATCATCATTCTAGACTTCGCTGAGCAAGTTTTACCAGCCTTTGGTATCAAGTCTGTGTTATTATTTCAGCCCCTTTAGGTCTCTCACTAGCTATCACAATATGATCAGTAAATATTCTTGTCCCTGGTTCCTCTTCTTATATATCTTCAGTAGTTGCGTCAATTTTCAGATTGTTACCATTGCAGCCAAAATATCTGATTAATTAGGAGTTAATTAGCATCTCTAATTTTCTTTAATCCGTTTTTATTTCCTTACTTCGTAATCCGAATTTACTCCATAGCTATTTGTTTATTTTATCTAATGAGTGCACTTGGCCGCAGATTGACAAGGCTTCTGTATCTGAACAACTGTACAGACGTAAAAATAATGTATATTCGTAAATAATGTACATCGTGTTAACTGTGTTCGAATCTATGTTAATATTTCTGTTAATTTTATTTTGTTAACGAGATGCAGTATCACCACCCTGTTGTAGGGATTCTACCTGTGTAAATTTCATAAATAAAACAGCACGCTCCACTCTATAAATATTTTGTATTATAGTAAAAATAGCCTATATGTTCAGTTTCCTTCATAAGATATCGATTTTCCCCTATTAAACCATATCTTGCATTAACGCTGCAGAAGAATTTAGCCAGATTTTATTTTACAAATGGGTATACACTTCCATGTTAAAATAATAATATTCTGTGTTTGGGTTAATTTGTTTACGCCGAAAAACACAATGTGCATTCAATGACTGCTAGATCTCACATGTGGTCCGTCGCCACGCACCTACGCACCTTATATTGTGAACGTTCTCTCTGCTTAAAATCTCATTTCACTCGTGTAACAGGAAAAAACCAAGCCTGCTAGCACTCCGCTTTAAGGTTGTTCTCTATTTTAATACTCAGAGGAGAAAACCTATGATTCCTCTCTCGTGAAAATCCTGTCGTAAATTTAGTTGGATCGGAAATTAGAAAACTAATTACCGTAAGCCGGGATGAAACCGGTATAGTTTTTGAGATTTTATGGTCCTCTGTATACAACTTTCTTCAATGAAAGTTTTACTGAGGAAACTTCATAAAATTAACAATTGTTTTACGTTTTAGTTTTAGCAATGTAACCGCTATACGTTAACTCTGTGGTACCTTCACGCCGCAAAGTGGGATGAAGGTGGCAGCAACGTTTTTTCATTATTAACTCGTAGATATTGACTTCTATTTTAACTTCACCCCATTAGTTTCATTCTCAGACTCCATATACAGACTTTGTACGCTTGGAAAACGTCTTACCAACCTTCTGTGATTATTACATTTTCCACAGCAAAGCGTTTACTACTTTTTTTTCGAGTTTATGTATTATTTAACTTAGGACGTTTCACTTACACTTTATATGTTCACAGAAATGAACCCTCTGTAGGATGAAAAATGAGCATATCTGAATAACCTAGGTTTCGGAATTAGATTGCTTCTCGCTATTTGATCGCTCATCATTCTTTCGGCGTCCTTGTGTATATATTGCTCAAACTGACCGCCATACATTCTTAGAATCGCTTTTCTGACCAAGTTGATGAGAAATTTTATTGCCGACGACTTCGGTATTCTCGGAAAAAATTCAATTGTGAACGCGAATCGAAGAAATACACTCTAGCGTGTCTCCAATTTCCGCACGTTCGAGTTGCTCGAGAAGTAGGAATTTCTCTAATAAGTCGGCCAATAATTGACTCTGAAAACTCGCACAGTGCTTGGCGCTGCAATTTTTCTGGGAAAGACCCCCGGTTCCGTTTATTCTTTTTATTATTTTTTTAATTGGACAGTTACGCGGAGAGAAAGGCATTCGGGTTGGAAATGGAATTTTATTGCCGGAGGAAGAATGGACTGGTGAATTCCCGTGGGGGCAATAGGAGGAATGGGATTGACACATCTGGGGCCAGGTTTATTTTTTTGTTAATGCATATCAGTTGCCTCGAGGTCTTCTTTTCGCTTGCTACGCTTTGTGCGTCGTTGGAAAATAAAGAGGAAAGTAGGAAAAAACAATAAAGCAATCGACAGCGCTTCAATGCGCACGAGCGACTAACGGAAAACCGATGATGTTTTATGTAAACCAGAAAGTGGCCGTTATTGGCTTTTTTGAGGCGATTTCGTCAAGTTCTTCACGGCCACCGCGCATTCGTCTCCTTATTGATAATTTCTTTGTAGTTGGTAGACTCTTTAAAGAGTGGATTTTATCGCGGATTTCTACCGAAATGCAATCTCTCGGCCCAATACTTAAGCCTTTTGTGGTTCAATTAGGCTGATCCAGCGTCGTCATCAAGAGTTATCTACCCTAAGGGGTTTCTGGCTCGCCTACACTGCTGTCTTTCGTCAGCGGTTTCATTTCTTTTATACGCCTCCACTTTGTTGTCATTACTTAAGTTATTACAAGTGTTATTATTACTTTTTAAATGTTTAAGACGAAAGTCGACAGAAACATCCGCCGAATATCGATAACTTGGGATTCTTAAAAACGTATGTTTCTAAATAACGGAAGGTTTTCAAGAATCTTTTGAATCTCAATTTTCATGTCCCACCCATGAAATTTCGGCTGTTGCGGTTTGATAAGCCGTTTAAAATGTCACCATACAGCACTGCCGTCTCAACATCCATAGCTTTTCACGCTCGATTTCACAAAACATCAGACAAATTCCACAAAACAAATGAAATGTGAAAGCTTGAGCTAGTAAATATGAGCTTTGTCTCAACCCAACGGGTTCAAGCCAATTTCTTCTATGTAGGCAATTAATTGTTCACGACCGTCGTTTTGTAACCAACTGCGTCATTGTAACTATAGTTTTGGACAATAAACTACATAGTGAAAGCAATAGTGTAATAAGTTCACCTTTTATTTGTACGATGAGAAATTTCCGTAAACGCCTGAGACTATTAACAAGGAGAATATAATTTTTCCTACGCATATATCCCTATCATAGTGAATGAACACAGGGAGTTTATCAAGTGTGAGTCGTTTGATGCAATTATTTCAAATTAGACATACTCAACCAAATCTTTCGGTTATTCTACCGTAAATTTCTCTTTTTCCTTTCTCTAGCCTTACTCCGTTTCTTTTCCCGTGACGATTTCAGCATTAGTTAGCGTCGCGTAGTAACTGACGGAATTTCTGATCTGTTCTCATAATGTTCGGCATTCTACCATTAATATCTCGTAATGTGCAGTGAAATTCTTAAAGTAATGGTCAATATTTTTCATTTTAGTTGTATCACGGCAACTTTAATTTGATATTTTCCGCTAACATTTTTACCTCAGCGAGTGAAAGTGAACTCTAATTTGTTGAATCAAACCGAGATATTTCCCACATTATATAATCTTTAAGGAGATATTAGTTTTATGGTTTTTTAGTTGGAAGATCAGTTATATTGAGTTGATGAGAAATCTATGAACAATACCTTTTGGAAAGGGGAGTTCGAAATTTCTGTATTGTTCGAATGATGAAGGTTAATTCTCTCGCGCATGAACCGCCAATGCGTGTCTTTTATTCCCTGGGGCTCGTAACGGTAATCGACCCGTCCTGATATAATTGTTCCGAGAGTGACACTGCAGTTGCGTTATCTGAAGAGAGAAAGCACCTCGCTGTGATTAATGTGGTTTTCTCTACTGAATCGGCAATGTACGATCACTTGTATAGCGGACTCATGTAACTAGCGGGATGGCTTCGTTCGTCAGTCGACCAAGCATTAGCATCTCATGGTGTTTGTGAAAAAGAAATAATTTACTATTCGATTTGCTTTTGGAAATGTATTTTAGTCTTTTCTTATGTCTTTTAATTTTTTGCACTGTATTATATGTGTTTTCTTCGATGATCCCTAATATATGCTTTCGCTTCAAGCCCCCCTGAAATTATTAATTCTTTCCATCACACTTACGTTGTAATAGTTATATTTATTATTCCTGTAGAATATAGGTTGCAATAGTGATAACATGAACATGTTTTTGTAGTAATAATTTATGTAAGTCTCATAAGCACAAATCCAACTGCGAACATTTCCATAAATTCAAATCTTGAATAATCCTTCATACTTATCGAGTACATACTGCCAGCTCGCGTGGGTTACGTATATCAGTCATTTCATTGTCTTTGCGAGCATCCTTCTGGTTATACCTCCCGTGATTCACTAGTGTGTTGCTTGTAACGGATGTGATGTCACAGGGGTTTATATTTGGAATCGGAAAGAAAGAAAAACTTATGTGGAAAATGGATGCGGATGAGGCATGAAGATTGGTTAATTGGTGATTGACAAGTCTTTTTCATCAATAATTGTTTTTTTATTTCAACTGTTAAATCCTATACGGGCGGTAGTACTGTCTGTTGTCCCCGCTAATATGTGTTCTTTCTCCATTATTAATTGTTTCGTGATTTTTCAAAACAGGCATGATATATGGGTTCTTTTCTTGGATAGGTTTTCTCAAGATCGACGAATAGATCCTTCTCTCTGGCAAATGCAAATCTTAAGATTGTCATTGAGACAGAAATGCTCACTGGTTTCAATATACCCTTGATGAATGCGATGCTCTCTCCTCTGGGAGGCCTTCTTAGAATTTCAACTGTTGAGATAGTTTGAGCGTAATATCATTTCACCCATAAATCAATGAATTTGGTCTCATTTTAACGAAAAATATCTTATCCTTCTTAAGATATCAAAATATCAGCCCTTTAATCGAACTACTTCCCGAGATTTGTGACAGGTAATACCAGCCCTTATACATGGGAAATGTTAGGTTTACGCACTCCAGAGAGACCTTAATAAGAAAATGGAGCTCTCCTAACTCTTAGATCTCGTCGAAAAATTAATGGTGTGTTGTTTGTATGTCTTCACGAATATTATTGCAAAAAAATCATATTGTCATCGCAGTAATATTTTTTCCGAATTGCAAAAAACCTTCCGCTGTGAAGGAGTTTTTGAAAGTACCGCTTGAAAAAAAATGAGTCAAATCAAAAACTCATGTAAATATTTTTGTTTTATTTTTATGCTGTATTTAATTCATGCTTCCTACAGCTGCTTAAATTAAAGCGTATCATTCAAATGTGGTCTCCATTATGAATAAGGAGCTATCTCCCTCGAACTTTCTTAAATGGTGTTCCGTTATTCAATGATCGTAGCGCACTTATTTCCGAGTGTTGAGCTGGCTTTAATTTCGTCCTTATAATCGAACATGAGGTCCACCCACGCATCATATAATATCTGTTTGGTACTGGTACTCTAAATCATAACTCTGTTCAGTGCACGAGGAAATATCTCTGGAAAGCACTCCAAATTGCCTTTCGCTCTTGATTTTGAATTGTTTTGCTATCGGTATTCACTCAATACCCATTTCCTGAGTATGCGTCGGGTTCAGAACAATTGCTCAACACCCTTATTATCATCAGCTCTGTGAGTATTAAAGCTGTTTCCCGAAGTAAATGTTTCCATGCTAATAATTAACGTAGCGGCTGAGGGACCGGCGTCGCGGGAAATGATCTCCACGCGAATACTATCGGTCATAATCAAAAACGCACGGGAATGTTAATCAATCATTAATCTGCAAGTGATTTCACCTGTGTAAAATGTATGATAACAGACCGAATACATTAATAAGGACGTGGCTGAATCCCGTATTCCCTCTCCCCACCCGATTAAACCGGAAATCGAATCATAAAATGGTAACAAGGAGCTCCCCAACCGTTTTGTTCTTCCCCCTCCCTCCGTCGCTCTTTCTTTCTTCTTCGAGGTAATTCCCATTAATTACTCTTCTGGATCAACTCACCGACCGAGAGATCGCTGGCGCATTCGGTATTTGCAATTCCGAGCTCGGCGGAGCGTTCAAACTCCATTCGTTGTCGTTCGCGAGGAATCGGGCGCTCTGCGGAGAGCGTCCTGATCTCCTTGCATTCGTAATGGGGCCAAAATGGAGGCTAGGGGAGATTCTCTCGCTCGACGTAATGACTCTGGTGGCGCTGTGAATAGTGGAATCTTATTTTTCTCCGTTTTTTTAGCGCTTTTTTTTCTCTTCGGGCCTGACTTTCGAGCGAGCTTGTGTATTTATGAATGTATCCCGTTCGTTTGTGGATTATATATTTTTTTATTCTGCCGGGAGAATTCACCACTTTCCTATTCAAAAAATATTTGAGGGAGTCAAACGCGGATTCGGTTGGGAAATTCACACACAAGCACGCAGTGATGCCCTGGTCTCATCATCAACTCTCCGGCAGCTTTTCTGTAATGTTCATGGCACGAGTTCTGTGGGATTTTTTTCTCCATACATGCGCTTTCCAATTCATTTATGATCTTCAGTCGTGTCCGTGCATACACGCAATTAGTAAGTCGCTCGGTGAAAAGTTTTTGACCTAAAAACTCGCGGTTGACGACTCTGCAAAATTTTTTTGTTTACTGAAAAATTCATGTCAAGGTAGTTTGAATTTAGTACCATTTTTAAGTGACTATCTATGCGGAAAAAATGCCGCATGAAAAATTTTGGTTGTGAATTGGTTGGATATTATGGTAGCGATTGACTGGGTAGGAAAGGAGTTTAAAGGTTTTAAAATTTATTAACATTTGTTGGTGAAATCTAACATGTCCAGTGGCGAAGTTAGTTTATCACTCTGCATAAAAAATATACTGACCAGAATATGGAAATAAATTTACGCCTACCCTAAAGGATGAAAATTTATGTGCAATTTTCCTGCTTCATTTATAACACGTCATCTCTTGAAATACTTCTAAGTTTGTGGGCAGTTCATCGAATACCTCTCGAGGAAAATTGTCCCGTTCACCGATGGTCCAATCTCCTGTAAAAAGTTTCTTGGTTTCTTTGTTCGAGGCAGAAAAAGTACTCAAACTTTGAGTAAACAGAGACTGTCCATGCAACTTTCCAGCCAATAGAGGATTGAATCCTAAGATTGGTTGACTGCGGCCCTCCATCCATCCGTATCTAATGCTAGTTCCCTTACCTCCTGGTATCTCTTCCGATGTACTTTCCTGTTTATCTGGTCCATTAACTTATTCCTGGGTCTTCCTCTGGGGATTTTTCCCTCCATTTTGCCTTCAGTTATGTTCTTCACAAACCCATTGTGTCTCATGGTCTTTCCAATCCATCTTGTTCTTCTTTTTTATATGGTATTCCGTAGTCAGCTTTTCCAATGGTCCATGCTTCCGATCCATAGTGTGCCACTTTCCACACAAATATTTTCTCATACGTTTTCCTGGTTTGTAGTCCTATCTTCTTTAAGCACAGCAGTTGTCTTTTTCCCATGAACTCCGCCTTAGCTTGGGCTATTCTCCATTTGATGTAGGTTGTACTTCCTCCGTCCCACGTGATGGTGCTTCTGAGATGGGTGAGGGAATCCACCTACTCTAATTTCTCTCCTCTCGGCGTGACTTCTGAATTCATCTTTTATATTCCGCATACTTGAATTTTGGTCTACCACTTATATATTTTCATGTTTTATTCTTGGAGAACTTGGAAATAGATGAGTAGTCAAATATAAGAAAGGAAAACTTGATAATGTGATTCATTGTAAAAAGTTCATTCTTGAGGTCATTATATTTTTCTATTTTTGACTGGACCACCACATTGAAATATTATGATCGGTGTTCTGTGTCATGGTGGAAAAGATTTCCTTAAATCTTCATTTTATTATTCGCTCGCTACTGGGAAAATATGCCTCCCGAGTAAGGGAGTGGACCCGTGTACTGGAGAGGACACGTAATGGAGGTAATCACGGGTAATATTTCCTCTCAGAATGAGGTTGCCCGAGTCGTATGTAGCCCATGATTTTCCTTAACCACCGCAGACTGTTCTTCACATTCCCTCCGGACAGTGACCCCTGGCGACTCGACCTATTCGTTACATGCATTCATCCCGTGCAGCTATTAAACTCTCTCTCTCTCTCTTTCTCTCCAAAGACTTCGGGCTCTCGTCCCTCATCCATTTATTTGATCATGTATCAAGCTCCCCTATGATCCTCGGAATTTTCGTTATAAACCCTGCAGTGCTTGTCGGAGGTCTAATGACGAGGTTGGTCACGGGTGGTGATTTCTAGGATTATTGTTTACATTTTCCTTGGACCTTATGTTTCAATTCGCTTTTTTCGGTGAAGCTCATGAAAATGAAGATTAATTTCGGACATGGGATGAGTAGCTTAGGTAAATACATGAATACTATAAAGTCAGTAGGCATAATTTTGTTTGGTACGGCATTTTTAGGTCTGGTGAAAAAGGTACTACGTAGATAGCATATTGACAAAATATTAATAACGAAAATAAAAAATCTCAAGTGCTCATTTTAGAGCGTTGCGTCTAAAAAACTTCACTGTATTAAAACCCTCCATTTCTAAGGGATTGCTTTTTGGTGAATGAACTGGCAGTTGTGTTAATTCTCTGTGCACGACTGTGCTATAATGCACTCAGAGTGAGTTGGAGAGGGTCCTTTAGCGAATAACTACATTTTACTTTCTTTTTTTAAGTTTTTATATCCATAAGTGTCTCAGCTACGCTTAAGATTATTTGAGGCTTGTTTTGGAATGCCAATTACGAATTGACCCAGATGAGTGTTTCTTGTTAACATTTTTAGCAATCCGCTGAAAACATTTATTCGTGGGAAATGAATGAATGTCATGGCAATCGGAAAGCGAACATGTTTATTACATCAGTAAATTGGACGAAGAGTTTGAGCCAAAGTGTGTGTTAACACGGAAACTCTAAATTTTCCCGGGGTCTCGTTTAAAATAAAATCTCTCCCAAACTTTCAGTTTCCCTACGTGAAGCTATTTTCGAATTACCCTCCGACTCTCCTAGGCTCTAGATCCGAGATTGCGCGCTGTCTCGTTCCTTCCTAATTTATTTCCCGCAGTGGCACGGTTACTCTCCTTGGCGCATACGCTATGCATTTTTCCACGGGTAAAGTTGATGTAGGGCTACCCAGTTAAATTTTATCCTCGGTGTTTAATTCCAATAAACCTTAACGCCCGCACGCTTCCACGTACATTGAACCACGTTCTCTCCCTCGCATCACTTCGCGAAGTTGCCCTGATCTCCATTATTTCTCCATCAAACTTGCGCTCGGGAGACTCTTTAGAGGAGTGAGGCCATAGACGGCGGATTCATTCTCCCTTTAACGTTTTCCTAAGATGGGTAGTCGGCTGGATAGAAGCATTCTTGAGATAGTTTAACCTTTCTCCCCGTCCTTCGGGGAAGGGAAACACCGCTGTGGGTTCCGTCTCCTCTCTCTCTCTCTCGTGGAGTCTAATGCCCGCCGTAAATCCTTGTCACCGTGAGTGATACAAGGTAGCTTTATGGTTTTCGAGATAACCGTATCGGTTTTTACGTGTGGCACGCCCGAAAATCACCACTTTTCCCTCACGTGGGATAAAATATTAGGTGCCTTCGTGCCGGCTTCCAGTGGTCTAGCCTCCCTTTTCCTCTCATCTCATCCCTTCCTCCACTCAAGTGGTCGATAACGCCGCCTCCGTCGTCTTGTGCGCCCTCCCCCCTTTCTCCCGCTCCCTCCGCCCCCCCTTCACTTAGATACGAGTCGTTTGCTGCTCGTTCAGCCGTGGAGGAACGCACAAGTCCGTTAATTTCCGAAGGGTTTGTAAATATCGACTAACTCCGCACTACTCCGAAACCAGGTGGAAGCGAATCGGGGGGTAAAGCGTTCGCATGCGCGCTGGAATTTTGATACTCAATTCTTTTCTAAGGTACGAGTTAACGACGTCGTCGTTTACTCGTGAAAATGTGTTTTTTAACCCCCTTCCCCCTATCCCCCCCCCGCCCAAGTCGTTCCCCATTTCGGGGGTGTTTACATCTTTAATGGACTCTCTCCCACTCTTTCGCGTTCTTAATTTAAAAGTGTTCGAAGTGTTTTCGTCTGTCGTGAAATCTTGACGAGGTACCAGTTTTTAATAGATTCCATGCCTGTTGAGTGTGTCGTCTTTTTTTTTGTCTGTGAAACGTTTCATTTATTATACGCTCGTAAACTGCATTCCGTTTTCTCCTACGTTTTTCCTTTGCGTTATATGGTAGCGTGTCATTATCCCTCTAGACCTCATTTCAGATGTCGTTAAAGCGCAGTCATATTATGAGTTTGCATTTGGGACACCGCTCCATAATTCCAAATTAATCGAGGCCTAAGTTCTTTTAGACGGGTCGTTTGAATCCTCCAACGTGAAACATCTCCTTGAAGATAATACGGCTGTTGGGGATGGTGATTGATTAAAGAACGTTGGGTAAGCGCGGAAGTGGAAGGAAACGAATATCGGAAGGGCCTGTGAGATAACTTGCAAGAGAATTAATGCCGAGAGGTTGGAGCAGTTTTTTGTGACGCGATTTTTGGAGATGATTGCAAAGTCAGCCTAGTAAAGGCTGAGGTAGGTTGAATAACTTACAAGTCAATGTTTGAAACATTAATTGAATTATGTTTTTGTGTCTATAGTCTTTTATGTTCATAACTACCTTATTTGTTTTGCTCTAAAATAAGATGTTTCGGCTAATTTGTTATTCGAAATTGTTTTTCGAATTGTTTTTCGAGTCTTTATTTGCCGTTCATAATTGCTTCATCAAGTTGAACTTATGTTGAATGTTGACCTATTTAAATTCTATTTTGGGAGAGTTGAGGAGTATTTTTGTTTTGTAGCTTGGTTGGTTATTCGTATGGCTTAATATATTTTTAGGCGTCTCTGTTCACCATGATAAACAAATTTAGATGAATGCTCCTTGAATAACATCGCGAAAAGCGGTCACAGCAAAGAGTTAAAAGTAATCCCATGATAAATAATTACGATCTGCATACAGCTAATAGCGGAAAAATGGTGCCCTCCGAAATACCATCTTTTATCTCAATTGCTTTCTATTGCTCTTCATGCTCCCTGATTAATTCGTCATGAGGAATTAATCGAGGTGAAATAAGAATAATAGTCTCATCTGAAAGGATTCTTCCTCTAACCTTCACTTGGAATGGTGTTCCGTTATCCACACCCCAGAGAAGTTACTTAAGGAGTGAGGGGTACTTCAGTTATCGATCTTATTTTAAATCGTTGTGCTTGAAAAGTCATTTTGCTTTGACCCAGTGCGAATTTCTTTAATGCTGGCGTTTTTCTGTGTACAAATAAGTTAGAAGAGGAGAATAAGGAGAATACTTGATGCTCGAGTTGATTGAAATCGAAGATTTGAGTGAAGATGTGTTTTGGAGAGTCACGAATAGAAAAATCCTGGCTAATAATCCTTTTGTGCACTCTAATCCTCATTCCATTCTCGGATTTCTCTTTTGAATTCAAGCACCTCCGCCTTTCGTAGCAGGAAAGTAGCATTTCCCTTTGTGATAGTTTTAATTTTTTTGACCTCCCCCAGCAGTGCTGGATGATAATCTTCCTTTGCCATTCGCAATCGGGAATCGGTGAATACACCATTGCTGCTGAAATGCTGGAGACTAGTTTCACCTGATACGCCATGAGAGAAACCGATTTTTATCTGTTTTTACCTCCCAAGGAATGAAAGCTATGGGATTATATGGTAGTTATAATGGTGGAATTATTTCAGATACGGTTTTATGTCGGCGAGGTCATCAGCGTGGTAAATTTTTCACCGTAATTGTCGAAAAGAAGATCAAGCTGAAAAAGAGGGTAAGACAGTGGGAGAACGGGGTCCTTAGGAAACCAGGTGGCGTCAAAGATTACCTTTTAGAATAGACGCCTAGCAGGGCTCAGTTTAACCCGCTCTGGAGTGAGCTTTCTGGCGTAATTTATGGAGTGTTCCGTAATACCCCTATCGGGAATTGGATTTCCTGCGCCTTTCTGGAATGCAAATTTTTCATGATGTTCAGTCATTGATCGCAATTCCGACTTGAAGTTGCGATATGAATCGTTGCTTCGTTCAGAAACTCCATTGTAATGTGACGAAATAAATTTCTAAGAAATTTTGTTGAAGATTTTTTTTTAA
This sequence comes from Ceriagrion tenellum, assembly GCA_963169105.1. NCBI lineage: Eukaryota > Metazoa > Arthropoda > Insecta > Odonata > Coenagrionidae > Ceriagrion > Ceriagrion tenellum. Next base: position 111,623,294 of record OY720634.1, on the reverse strand, counting down.
ATTTTCTGCGCGTGAGAATTCTGCGATTTTGTATTTTTTTACGTTATGTAAGTTCCACTCCAAAGTGCTGAACTTATTGGAGAGTTATAAAAATTGTGGGTGTATTGTTATATTCTTTCTGAGAGTCAGAGTATTAATTTCTCGGTAATTTTATGGGAAAATTAATGTAAAAAATGTTTTTTTTAGAAGTTATACCTGAAATGTCTTTCAGTAATTGTTCCGTTAAAAATTTTCCTCGATCGGAGAGATATATAAATTGCATTTTATTAATGAAAAAGGGTTATAAGTCAGATGAAAAAACATTGATTAAGGTTGATTGGAATGATAATGCGGGCACACCTAGCACCCACAGTGCCCTAGATGTCATTAAGGTTCAAGTTACCGTTGATCTACCATTTTTTACGTGAGAATTTCTGGTTTTTGTATCAAAATTTACTCTTTTTCCCGAAAAGGTAGTCACTGTTCGCTGGTCGAAGGTAAGTGCATTGTTTTCCCTCGAATACAGTTAAGTTAGATCCCCTTGTTCCGTATTAGATGGGATTGTTGTCTCTCTGGACGTTTGCAACCGACTTAATTAGATGTTAACAAGCCACATTCGTGACTGAACCCGCCTAAATTACGCCGCTGACTTAGTTTCAGGCGTAACTCTCGGATCCGGCTGGAGGCTGCACGAATGAAGCAACGTTTTGGCTCTATGCCCCTCAATTAACTGTGGATGTCATGCGCGGTGCTAGTTCATAATTGTTTGTCTTCCTTTCCTTATTGTAATAATGCAAATTTCAAGTTCCCTTTCGCCCGGAAACCGCGCGCTCTCTTCCTCTCTCTCTCTCTGGAGGAATAATCGTGCCGAAGAGTGGGGAGTTAATCCCGTGTGCGAAGTTTATTCTCGCCAAGTGTCGTCAGACTCGCACCCACCCACCGGGGTGTGAGCTGGAAGGGGCGCAGCGAAATTTGGCTGTTGTAGATAGGGAAGTTTAGGCTTAAGGTGGATTGAATCTTTTTCAAGTGCATTATCTATTCGGCATAGGGCTTCCGACTTTCTCATTCACTCTTTAATTATTCTGAAAATGATAGAAATCTTGATTGATGGCATTCCTCTGATTTTTCCCCTCAAGAATAATCGTTAGTTGGTGTTACACATCGTGTCTTAATTGATGCTGATTTCTTGTGAGAATTGATGCTCAGGATTCTGGGTCTGCTAAATTCACGAAATTTTTCTGTTGATCGATCAATAAAAATTAAAACCTAAAAGTAATTTGACGGATTAATCGAAATATCCTCGGCTTTGTTCTTTCTCACCTATATATGAGGACCCCAGAAGTCAAGGGGTCTAAGTAACAAAATCGTTGTTTTGAGAAAACTTAAGTCAAAGTTGAAAATGTTTGGTACAACGAGTACAACCCACTAAGTAGTTAAGAGGCATTACCCTAGATAGCAGCACCTGTCAAGAAAATCACTTTGATCCCTTCACCACCTAAAAGATTTATATTTTCACATCCCATTTCTGTACCTAACTTATTTTTTTAATGTCACTCAGATCCCTTGACTTCTGGGGTCCACATATATTTGCCCTTTCTTCATGGTTATTGTTTGCAAAAAATTGAAAATCGTTAACCGTTGAATCTACGTGAGAAATCATATTTCTTTTTTCTCAGAATTCCTTAGCCATAAATTATACGTGCAGCTTTCCCCATCGCCATCTTTATTTTTCGGCGCTACTAGTCCTTTATGAGTTTAATTATGATAAATTTAAGTCATTAGGTTTGTTAAATTTTATGTAATATTGTGAGGAATGGTCGTCTTTTACTTTTGTATTGCGGTGTAGTCTTATAAAATTTGAAGAAATTTTTCATGCAAAATGATTAGAATCGAGTAAAAATTGCGGGAAAATTTATTAGGCTATCCGATTTAATAATATTTTCTCAAAGTCAATGTAGGACTAAGAAGGTCATTTTCTGTTGGCCGTTTCATAATTTTCAGTTATTTCCTTGAAGTTGGATTAATGTGATCATGGAAGTAGAGGAGTTTAAGTCGTGAATAACCTATCGCCTTCAATGGGATATTGAGTAACCTTCAATGCTCATTACATTGTTACACAGGGTTTTATCTGCGTTCAGAGGAAGTTTTAGTGTGATGTTAGTCATTATTTTAATATTTGGCTGGTTAAAATTTTTAACTAACGCCTTTTTTCACATGTTCTTTTCTAGTGTATTGATCATGAGAAGACCCCGATTGATTTTCACCTTGTGAATACTTCGCTCTCCGGGAATGGAGTACTTAATTCAGACAGCTTTTGTGTTGCATGATATTGTGCACAGGTCACCTCCTGCCGTTTAAAAATGAAATGAAGAAGCGCTAGTATCGCAGGATAGCGCTGATATCGGTGGGGGAAAGTTTACATGCTCTATTTTTCTGCGGAAGTATTTTCTCGTTACCTTCAAATCGTAAAGCTGGCTCTACAGAAATGTGGTAGGAGAGTCTTTGAAAAGAAAACAGCGGAGTGCATGAATTGCAAGCTTTGCGCTCCGGGGAGTGAAATTAGATCAAGTGGAGTCGTCCACCTGAGATGTCAGCTCCAAAATGTTGGATGGGAGAATCTACAGATGTCAAACGCAGAATAACTAAAGCTTAAGAAGGATTTCAGTGTGAAGGGCGACTGGCTCCCTCAAAGAGCCTTAACAAGCTGGTAAACTCTGCGTGAAAACGTGGATTCCGCACGTACTCTCGATGTGTTTGAGTGTACACGTATTTTTGGGTGAGCATTTTTGAGAGAGAAGTATGTTTGTGCTTTTAAATCCTTCTGCTTGAGGAGGATTCTGTTCAAATCGGAATATATATGAGAGACGAAGAAGTGCAATGAAGAGTGGATAAGGGAAAACGTTGTTAATGACGTTGTTAATATACTTATTGATATTACAAGGTAATATTCATACATTCATATGCATAAACATAATATGGAGTTATGCGGTCATACCTATTTACACTATGTATGTATCCCTTATCGAAGTTTAACATAAGAGGGAGACGATATGAGAAATTCAAGAGGGATGTAATGGTGGGTCATCCATAGGAGTGTAAACGGAATTGTTTCCCTGAAATTAGAATATTGGGATATGCACTGACCAAAAGCCCACCAATCAGCTGGTGGAATTCTCGGATGAATGTGCTAGTAATAGTTCATATTTCACCCTTGAAGCACCTCATAGGGCACTCTGTTGGTCTTCGTGTTGCCACACTTTCCTATTAACTCATCTATTTTATTGAAATGATTCCCTGTACTATACTTGCTATGCATTCGAAGAAACGTAGCTTAACGTCTTGCGCGATTCGTATTTGTTATTGCCCAATACTTGGAACTAAGCAGGCGGATAATTAGATGGTGCATAGCCCGTATTCCTGGGGGTCCCGAACGCGTACCCTTCGAAATCCCATGGAGAGTAAATGTTAAGGTGAGTGGAGAAGTTTTGCAACAACAGCTTACGACTTGCCGCCAGAGCCCTAAGGCGTTCGTTTCGAGCGAGCGGCGATTAAATTAGGTTCGCAAACCATGGGAGGGTTTTGACGAAGTTTTCTCGTCCGTGGGTGCTAATGATTTAATGCATGAAATATTTCCGCCCCAGGGCATCCATTTGCATGGGGTCTCCCAATGAATTTTAATGTCTGTATTGGGATATGTACTGCCCAAAAACCCACCAATCAGCTGGTCGAATACTCAGATTAATGTGCTAGTAATAGTTCAGTTCCCCCTTTTTCATTTTGTGATCGTCCGATTTAGTCTATAATTGGCGAATGTTTGTGGCATGCTTTGCTCGTTTATAATTGTATAGCTTTGTGCGTGTTCAAAATATTAAATTAAACTGTTGTTTAGGAGTTCTTTCGTGAGGGTTTTGTGGCTAAAGCAATTATATATATTGTGGGTATTTTATATTATATATCATAGTGTGTGGGTACTATTATAGTGGGTATAATATTCGTGATTTCATTGTCAACTAGGAATTGAAGCCAATCGTATACATTAAATCGGTAATATTAGCAACCCAGGATATTCAGAGAGAGTTATTTTATAGTGTTTAAAGTCACCTTTTAATGCTTAGAGCCTATTTTTAGAGTAGTTCAAGTTGCATGTATGATGTCAATTTGTAACTCAATACACTTGGAGTCGGACAAAATGAAACTCAGTGAAAATTTCTATAAGGTTTCTATAAACTTTACAGACTTTACGTTTGCCGCTCTTGACTTTAATGTAATCTTCTGTTTGTGTGGAAGATTATAAGCTAACTTTCACTCCTGATGAAATGCTGAAATAATTGTGCATGTAGTTGGGGAGAAAGTGATTCTGCATTACCTGCAGATGACTTACTGGAGATCACGAGGCGGTTATAAAACTTGGGAACATGTTCCAAATATGGACAGTACGATTGCACCGTCGGAGGGATTTGGAAGCATGAGTGTAAAAAAAACTTCCACGCATCTTTAACACGCTGCCATCCAGACGGGCGCGTTGCCCGGGGATTGAGGCTCTGGGGGAAAGTCACAAGGTCCTTCCATACATATATCTCATACCCTTTGCCTTTCTTCATAGTCACCCTTTCACTTCCGTCTCATCTCACACCGTCTCCCTGAACCCCTGAAATCTTATTACTTTCCCCCTTTCACCTTTCCACTGCTGCAATCATCCCGGTCTCTTGTAGTTGCCCCCCGCTCCGTAGTAGCCCCTTGGCACCAGTGTCTGGCGGCCGTTTTGGAATATCTTGGTCGTGCTTGCCTCTCTCTTCCGGCTTTTTGCGTCTCTGCTTTGCCCTTTCCGTTGGCAAGATCCCGTTGTCAGTCCTTATTATTGACTGAAAATCCAGTAATTATTTTCTGAAATGGCGGCGGAGTGCTCGTCTGACAATTCAATCTGACATATTGCCAATTTTTTCAGAATATTATCAACGTCTCACTACATCTATAGGTCTGATAGAAGTGATATAAAAAGAGGTACACATTGTCGAACAGATAAGTACAAAAACTCGTTCTTTTCGGGCACAATAAGCGACCAAAATGAAAACTAAGCTCCACTAAATACACTACCATAATACACGTCACCATTTCGCCTCCCAAAACCTCACATTTTTACTCGGCTGGTGATCTAAATCCCCTGCGGCCCACACGCCCATGCGGCTGCTCGCAGGGAAGTATGTAGATGTATACGCGAAGGAAGTCATATTCCAAGAATTTCGGAAATAAAATCGGGAGATTTTGGAAAATACGGCTCTTAAATATTGTACGTATGGCGTTTCTTAATGGAAGTTCTTTTGCAGATTTTAAGCTATCCGGGACTAGCCACGGAGTTACACTTTTACGGAGTCACCCGCAATGCACAATTGTGCGAAATTCCTCTGAGAAAAAATCCCCGAAACCGACCGAGAGGCCAAGGCGGATGATTTTTTTAATCTGTGAAATTTTGCACAAAGTTCTTTTAATTTTTATCACTACAAAAACAGAGTTAAAACTCCATTTTTATGCACTCTATAGGAAGACCTAGTATTTTACTGGCCTATGAGGTGCAGCAGATATTCTTCAGCCTTCCCACTAGAGTATTCGAACATGGAGCTTGTCATTGAGTATCGAAATCTGGGCAGATAATTAGGGTGGTAAATTCGATTGTGGCGGATAGATGATGCCCTGAAAATCTCGAATTGATGGAGCCTTTGATCTGGAGGAAGACACGCGAAGATTTTCTGCCGCCGCATACTATTTTAGTTAATCAATTAGCTACTCATTGTTCGACAACTTGAAAGTTTCCTAGTGTTGCAGCCTTGACATGTTAATGTATGTTTATAATGGTGCAATGGGTTTTCAAATGTACCTCTGCATCTGCATACTACCCTGCGAGCCGCCACATGGGCACACATTGATATCAGAGTTAGATCGCGTACAGCGAAGAGGAGCTAGGTTCGTGAAACGATGCTACGATAAGTTGGCTAGTGTGTCTGGACTGTTAGAAGAATTAGGATGGGAATCGCTATCACAGCGTAGATTAAATTATAGGCTTAACCTCCTAAATAAATTTCAGGAAAATCATTTTACTGACGACGTAAAAAACATACTATTAACCCCTTCGTACTACGGCAGATTAGATCGCGCCAATAAAATTAGAGAGCTAGATTGTAGAACCGATAGGTATAAAATGTCATTTTTTCCGCGTACCATTCGGGACCATAACAGCTGTGATCGTCGTCATGAATAGTTCGAGTATTGACAATAGGCAGGCAGTTAATCTTTCTCATTATATTCTCCTCTTTCTTATTTATGCATGATGTAAATAATGATGTTCTTATTTATGCATGATATTTTGAATCTGTAGTAGTAGTCTTTGTATCCCTTGCATGTTAGAACGATTGGAGATAGAATGTTTCTTGGGTATTAGATTTGTAACTGGCGCTTTGCATGTGTAGTACGCGGGTTTTTAATGTAATGTCGGTGTTCTACCATATCATTCATGCATGCCTGGTGCGAAAGCACCCCCTGCCACACACCCTTTGGGTGGCTTGCAGGGTATGACGTAGATGTAGATGTAGATGGGCGTGTGGCAGGGGGTGCTAGGCCACCAGCCGTGTAAAAATGTAAGGGATAAGGTTTTAGGAGGTGAAATGGTGAAGTGTATCATGGGAGTGTATTCAGTGAAGCTCAGTTTTTATTCTGGTCGCTTATTGTGCGCGGAAAGAACGAGTTTTTGTACACATTTGTTCGGCAATGTATCTCTCTAGTTATATCACTTCTGCCAGACGTAGAAATGTGGTGAGGTCTCATGATATTATTCTCTGTGTCGCTCTGAAACACATCAGTTCTGAATTTTTCAAGGAACCTAAGCCTAGCGTGTAACCTCCGAGGCTCTTGGGGCTCCCACCTTAATCTCTTTAAAAGTTGTGAGACACTATACGTTCGCTCGTAGTAGCTTTTAACGAAGCGAGCCTCTTTTCTTTGTATTTTATTATTTTTTTTAAATTAGTATCAATGCGGGACAAATTAAGTTTATTGTCTTTCCTACTATTGAAATATATGCTCTCACAAAATCTTGGTGCTCTCCGGTTATTTTACTTCCCATTACTTGTATTAATTCCGGTGTCGTTTGTTTAAAATTTTCATTCTCTCGTTATGTTTAAAATTTAAGTCTCTGGAATTGTGGAATATCTAGAGGATGTTACTTCCTGTGTTCTGCTGTCAGTTGTTCTCGGTAAATATCAACTTCAATTTTCACTCACGTTCGCGTCTAATCGAGTGACTGGGAAATTAGTGGAGCTCAGCTCTTACTGTGGACGCTTACTATGTGCGAAAATAATGAGTTGTTGTGTCCATCTTTCTGGATACTTCCTATTGAGTGTATTAATTACGGTGTCGTTTGTTTAAAATTTTCATTCACGCGCTATTCGATTGTGCTGGTAGATTACATTGTGGCCGATAGATGATTTGCTAGCTAATGTTTGTAATGGTCGAATAGGTTATCAATTGGGAAGGTATGAATATGAATTGATGACATTTGACCTAGAAATTCTTTTAAATCATCTCCAACTTAGCAGATCTCTGTAAAGGCAATTGCCAACATAAGGCGGATATTATTATGCAACTCATATCACTCATGCACAGGTGCATGATTTATATATTGCCAATTGAGACTTGCGCTCTTTTCAGTGCTGAAATCAGAAAACTTTTTGTCATGCAATAATTCATAAAGGGTTGAAAATTCGATCACACTTGTAGCTAAAAATTTAACTTCAATCGTGCGGCACCTCATAAGGCCGTTTCTTGCAGAGGCTTTTCATGACTTCAGTTTTAAGTTCACGTAGTAAAGGGTACAACTATGAGCTTCTTAAAAGAAGAGTATAAATATATAGCCAATCTTCAAATGCTAAGAGATGTTTTTTTAACTAACCCAGCCATTATTGTTATCTTAATTTTTCAAAGAAGCAATCTTTAAAAATAAAGATTGGAAATTTTGAGTGAAACATGAGTGGCTAGATCCCGATTGATTGGAACGTTTCATCGATTTTGGTAACTTGAGGGACTTTAATGAAGAAAAAGAAGTACCTTTTGAGCGTATACTCCCTGAAGGTGAATCCAGTCGGATCCGGTCCTGCTAGAGACAGAAATGACACGGCGGGAAACACTCAGTCCCCTTATCCCTTGCCAAAGAAGTGCCCTTTCAAGGATACGTAGAGATAGCGGGAGGCGGATCCCGCACGTAGTCGATCTCCGTAAATCTCCTCCCTTCTCTCCTTCAAATTTAAGGGATTCCTTCGTAATGTGTGTTGGGGGAGGGAGGGAGGATTCGACTCTACTGGTCGGTGTGGCATGGGTCCCCCAAGGGGCTGGCAGGTAGGTGAAGGAAGGCCCGTTTCCCTGCCCAGCCCTCGAAACCCTTTCCACCCTGGCGTCGTTTCCATGCTTCCCCTTTTGCCCGAGGTTTCGATTGTTATTCCGGCCAATTATTTCTGCTCCCCTGGGTATTTGCCACTTGTGCATTCCCAAGCTAAGGGAACTCGTGTGGCACCCCATAAGGTCGTTTCTACTAGAGGCTTTTAACTGCTTCAGGTTTGAGTTCACTCTGTTAAGGGTATAACTATGAGCTGCTTATACAAATGCAAATAACTCCACCAAGTGAACTAGAAACTTTTTAAGGTATCCGTGAAATGGTTGCGAAATTTTTTTTTAAAGAAAGCACGTGATGAAAAAGAAAAAGTAAAAGATAGATACTACTTCGCACTGGTTAGGCCACACCTCGAATACGCCGCGAGCATTTGGTACCCTGGTCATAAAGATGTAACAAAAACATTAATAAAATACAATTAAAAGCAGAACACTTCGTTAAAAACTTGTACGAGCTATATGGTCTCACAACTTTTAGAGGGGTTAAGGTGGAAGCCCCTAAAGACTCTGAGGCTACACGTTAGGCTAAGGTTGCTTGAGAAATTCAGAAGTGGTGTGTTTTAGAGGGACACTGAGAATATTATCATGACGCCTCAATACATCTCTAGGTCTGAAAGAAGCGATGAAAAATAGGGATACATTGTCGAACAGATAGGTACAAAAACTCGTTTTTTCCCCGCAAATAAAACGACCAAAATAAAAACTGAGCCCTACACTCCCATGATACTGATACACTCCCATGACACACGTCACCATTTCACCTCCCAAAACCTTATCCCTTACATCTTCACACGGCAGATGTCATAACACCCCCTACCACACGCCAATGCGGCTCCCAGGGTAGTATGTAGATGTGATGCCTTTCACCGGTGTAAGGGAAGATTCGGTGTGGAACGTTTGATCGATTTAGATAATTTGAGGGATATTAACGAAGCAGAGGAGATACTCTTAGCAATGCCTACCCGGGAGACAGAAATGGCGCGTGAGATATTTGTGTAGACTCAGGTTTCTGAGGATGAATTCGATGCCTTAATTCAGAGTATAAAGTACAGCTGTTTTAATTCCGAATTTAAGCGCAACTGACTCTATCTGGTTTGTGGAGTCATGACATCGACAGATAAAATAATCTGGAAAAGAAGAAGGTTTCTCGAAGAAATGGCACACGAGGTGATCTTTAATATACTTATGTGTGCTCGCTATTATTTTTTGCTGCATTGATTAATTCGTTGGAAGAGGTAAATCTCTCACCTATGTGGTCGACACCCTTTTTTCATGCATATAATTCATCTTTCTAATTTTATATCTTTTCTTATTTCTTCTGTAAAATACGTGAAGTAGGATCAAAATATGACCTTCCATCTTAGCTGAAAATTCGACCTATTTGAATGCATGCATTCGTTTGGCCATGCGCATCATTTCTCAACGGGCCTCCTTAAGTTTATTTTGCGATTTTCTCGAACACTCCTCATCTAAGACAACGATATATTTTATTCTTTCTCGATTTTTCGTAAGTTGTCTTCAATTCCATAACCAAATTTTACGTTGTTCAAGAGATCCTTCAATTAAATGGGCTTTAAAATAGTTTACGCCTTACCTGAGCCCATTGAAAGTTTAAAAAAAAAAGATAAAAGTTTGAAATTCAAAGATGGTGGGTGAATTATTTGAAGAAATTGCCATGAGAAAAATTCGGCCTGGCCCGGGAATCGAACCACGGACCTTTGTCCGAAGGTATTTAGAGACACGGGTCTTTGCCTAGTTGCCTTGTATCCACCAAAATTGCCTTGGGAATAAGGTAGCCTGGATATCGTAGTGGTCTGCGTATTGGCCCGGCAATCCAAAGGTCCGTGCTTCGATTCCCGGTTCAGGCCGAATTTTTCTCATGGCAATATCTTCACATAATTCACCCGCCATATTTGAATTTCAATGGCTAAGTACGGCATAAGTGCTGGTGAAGGATACTGACTCTTGGTTGTGGCTTCTTTGAAATCCTCTTCTCCCTTGCGTTGCCATCTTTGATGCCATCTTTGATGGAACGCAAGGGCCTAAGAGCCTTATATCCACCAAAATTCAAATTCAAAGGATGCCTGGATAGCGTAGTGGTCTGCGCATTCGCCCGACAATCTAAAGGTCCGTGGTGCGATTCCTGGCCCAGGCCGAGTTTTTCTCCTGGCAATTTCTTCAAAAGATAAAAAATTTTAAATTTTCTTAGGAATGGACATAGGCGCATAACAATAATGATGTTTTATACTGGATCTGTCATGTATGTACATATACTCCATGTTATAACTTATAATAATTTATGTTTTACACGAATATGAGCTAGAAGAGTTATTATTGTTGTATTGGATTTGATAATTTACAAGTGGGTTGAAATGAAATCTGCAATTCAAATCACTAATACTTGACGTCGCGAGTGAATTGACTCTGAATGGTAGGTGGAGACTAGAGAAAATTACAAAAACCTTAACCAGTTTGATTAACTTTAAGCAGGAACATATAACAAATAAGTATTAGAATTGAAAACGAGCCCGTAGGCTAAATATCGTAAACTTGATATATAGATGACGATCACAAGTCACCACTCCAGCAGGTCCCTTCTCGTCCGCGGTCAGTTTCAAAAGTGGTCGGGTCCAGCGTAGAGAGGACGCGGCTGGCGATTGAGGGGGGTCAGCTCCTAGTCGGGTCGTTGATTGGCGGAGGAAATGGCGCTAGTGTTGAGTCAGTCAGAACAGAGTGCGCCATAATCACTTTCAGTATAAAAGTGGGCTGATTGTTCCATCGCGGACAGCGAACGCGAGACAGCGAATCGCGAGGCCAAAATGCGCGAGGGATAGTCGCGAACGGCGGTTGCGATTTTTGGCGTTCGCAAGTTCATCTTCACTATCACTCATCGCCAAATATCTCGCGGAGTGGTTTTTCTAGCAGAGTAGTTTTAGCAAAGTTGGAGGGGGAAATTTTGGCACAAATCGTCATTGTTAACTATTATACATGCTTTTGAAAATATTTTTAATGTCAGCAATGCGTTTCATTTACGCAAGGCCGTCTCCACACAGGTTTGTGACCTTTTAGGGCTCCTCGATATTTGTGCGCAACATTATGCCAGAACTTTTGAGAAATAAATTATTCTTATATCGTGAGCATGCGCATGAATTAACTTTTTGATGAACGGTGTTTTACCCGATTTTTGCCCGAGATGACAACAAATTGCACAAGATATTGAAGATGTTTCGCTGGCGCTGTGTGTCGATAAATCAAATATCTGCCTTTCTGCCTGCAGAGACGGATGCGGTGGCCGTGAGGGAACGGATCGAGTCATGCCACTGACGCACTCGGGCTGGTCTTGTGGGCTTTTTTATGGAATAAACCGGAATTAGTGAAAGCTACATACATACCTTGCAAGTATTCTAAATCAAATTATCCTGAGACTGAGAAAGATATCATTATGTAATTGATGTTATTCATGCTCGGGCGCATGATTTAAAATATCGCTAATTGAGAATTTGCGCTCTTTTCAGTGCTGCAGTCGGAGACTTATTATCATGCAGTGTTTCATAAATGGTTAAAAATTCGTTCTTACTTGTAGCGTCAAGCATGCGCAAGATAATATTTAAGTCAAGTGTTTCGTTCGTGACGGTACGATGTGTGAAAAGAACCCAATACCTCTTTCCAAAAACATTTTATGAAATGCTCGAATCCTCCAAACTTCGTTGTGCTTCGATTGTTGCAACTTCGACTGCGTGTCTACCCATGCGTAATACTGCGCAAAAAAGTGCCCCGAGTGAAACTGCCTGAACTAATTGGCTCAGTTTTCCCCACCGCCGACTACTCTCTTGCCTTCTCAAACCGCAACCGAAAATTCGATCCTCTTCCCTCCTCCGTTTCTCCTTCGCCACCGCCGCCTTGGCGGAGCGGCGGACGAAGAGGGGAGACAAGCTGAGCTGTTTCTGCCGCCTCGAGGCACTCAGACGGGGAGAAGAGAGGACACGCACGAGCGGGGTGTGGTTGCGTATACGTTTGCTTAATGAAGATTGATGTCTTTCGCGGAAGGAGAGAGGGTGGTGGGTAGAAGTGGGTTGGTTGTATGTGAGAGGAGCAGGGGTCGGGTTTGGTGGAAAGGGGACGATTGTTGCCTTGGTCCCTGTGCGGGCCGGGATGCTCGGGTTTAGGCCTCTTAGCTCTCAGATCTAGTGTCTGTCTATTTCCTGGCCATCTCTTCTATCTCTTCGCCGAGGATGAAATTTCAGCCCCGTTTGTAATGATTGTGGGTTTCTCATCATTGTACTGCATCTCATGGTGGAATGTTATAAGTATCTGTGCATATGCGAGTGATTAGATATCGAAGGCGACCTAGGACAACTAGTTATAGCTGATCATGTATGAATGTTTTTTTTTCTAAATTTTGTGAACGCTTTTTTTGTGAATGAAAGTAATTTTTTTTCTAAATTATTTACATGAACTTGATTTTTTAATTATTACATTTAAGCATTATTTAATTAGTTGCAGTAATGGTGTTTTTTTATTATGATTGTGATATTAAGTTGGTGAAATACCTAATGCTAATAAGATGGATTTGTTAAAGATTTGCTACAGGGAAGTAAGTTATTCTGCTCGAGATGGGAAAGAGGGACTGCGATTAACCTCGATTTGGTTTTAAAGGCTAATGATGATGTATGAACTCTTTCATGAGGAAAATTGTACCGAGTGAAGCGGCATAATGTATGATTGTCTGAATGATTGAGCGGGAAATAGAACCTGCTCTTATTCCATTCATTTTTTTGTACAATCTATGCTGCATTCGTTTGTGCAATAAAACGTGCCGTGTAAAGTGGCCTTCATGAGGAAAATTGTACCGTGTAAAGCAGCAAATTGTATTATTGTGAATGACTGAACGGGAAATAGAACCTGCTCTAATTCCACTCATTATTTTTATACAATCTATGATACATTCGCTTCTGCAATTAAGTGTACCTCTGTAAAGCCCTTTCAATGAAATATTCAGCTCGAAATTGAGCTGTATTATCGTTTTAATTGACGCGCCAGTAAATATCGTCACCCCTGGTACAAATCATTCAGTATCCTCCTTTCTTTTCTTTCTCTGTATTGTGTCTTCTCATCCACCGCCTCATCGGTATGTGAGTTTGAGGTCGCACACGAATTGAAGAGGGTGGTTTAGTGCCGGCGCCCCTTTGCTTTCGTGCGGGTCTCCAGGGTGAAGAAGTCTTCGCATTACCCTCCTGTCTGTTTGCTTCCTTTTTGTACATCGTTTCCCTTAACCTCCTAGGGTGCCCTTTCTTTGAGGGTGTTGTATGTTTTCGAGTGCTCGACGGGTCGTATCGGTGTTTCCCTCTCTTGCGACTGGTTGTAGTTTGCTGCGGTGGTGCGTGGGAGAAATGAGCGTTTGATGGCGAGGATTGGCGTTTGACTCCTTTGGAGAACTCAATCACTTAAGGAGTTCTCGAGAGAAGGGAAGCAAGAGAGAGAGAGAGAGTGGAGAGAGGCCTCTGTGAGTTTCGGTGTCTCTGCGTTCTGGTGTGCGAAACAAATGAAGCTGTAGTCTCTTGCGTCGAAGTCTGAATTTCTCCTCTTCTACTGCGACACGTGACGGGGAGTTAATTGGGTTGGCCTGCTTAACAATCGAGCTGTATTCGTACGAATAATCAAATTCATAATTGGTATCAGTCCGTTATCCCGCTCATTAACCAGATTTTTTAGAAAAATATTCCGTTTTGCCCATTAGCTGTATGTTGTTTCGCAATTACTTCTATTTCCAATATTCCAATTACTCTATATGAACATACTTAAATCCAGCGAGCTCTTGGGGGGTTGGGATCATCTTATTTTGTCTTATGTAGAGGGGGGGCAGGGGGCCTAGAACCAATTTACGTAAGATTTTTGTCCGTGTTTTTTTTTCAAATATCCTGTGATTGTTCACAATTTTATCAGCTTTGGTTCTGTTTCGCTCTGAATATTAATGAACTTGGTACTCTAACTCTGCATAATTATACGATATCAAGTGCTTAAAGTTGTACGATGGCTTCTATGGAAAGATGAAACAGCAGAAAGCGAGCATTTAACGAAGAGCAGATACAAGTATCTGACATCTTACGTAAGATTGAGAGGTTGGGGGGGTTGGGAAAATCTTACATTGTCTTACATAGAGTGGGGAGGTCAAAAATGGCATAAATCGTCTTACGTAATACTTGAACTTTCTTTCGCTGACGCAGTTCTTCTTCCATTTCAGTGGGACATCTTTTTGAATAACTTGCGAGGACGGGATTATGAAATAAATTCCTCTTTCAACCGCGGAATTTTCGGCAGATCGTGTCGGGCCTTCGATATTCGGCGCCGTTGGCGAGGCAGTACGGTCGCTTCGTCGCTAATTCCTTCACACGCTCCTATCTCACTCTCCTCCTCGCCCACGCTAAACTCGCTTTGTATGTCTCCTCCGGAGAAGGGCTCTTCTCAATTCGAGAGCGTCCCCTCTTATGTTTTATTCATCCCGTAACCGTGAAAAATGTCGTTTTGGGTCATTTCTTTCATTTTTTATCGCTCCTTCCCTCTCACGAACTCGGGGATCGGGGAACTCTTCCCTGGTGCACTGCACCTTTCGTCATCCGGAGACCGTGAAGGTTTCGACCTTCATCCAGCTTCCATAGCCTTTTCCAACCATTCCAGCGTCCTTGCGCCGCTCTTTTTTCTTTTTTCTTAAATCCCCCAACATCTACTTCCCCTTTCACGGTTTACAAGACGCCGCAAAATCTCTGCGGAATGTGACATTTCCTCGGGGCGCGCATTTTCTTATCCTTATTCCGGGATGTTTGAGGGTCCGCTCTCTCTCTTCCCGCGCCCGGGCTGGTTGCAGGGCTTTTATTGGCTTGGTGAGCCGCGCCCTTTTGTGTGTGAGGAGGCGCGGAAAGAGAAAGGGGTCCGGCTTTTATTTCGGTGGCGGGAAAAGGGTTAAAGGGGAAGAGGAAGAGTTTGGAAGGATTAGGCACGCGCGAGCCCTGGCGACCGGGAGAGGTTGAGCGACGGAAATCGGCTCCTTTTTGTTTCCTCCATCTCTTTCTTTCTTTTTTGATCCCTGTTTCTTTCTCGTTTTCTACCCCTATCTTTCCCCTCAAAGGAGGGACCTAGCGTTCCTGGAGATCCTATCGGCTGAAGGGGAAAGAGGTTTCCTTTCTCATGTTGGTGAATGTCCTTGAGATAGTTTGAGCAAAATGTCGTATGACCTAGAAATCAACTAATTTGGTCGCATTTAAAAGAAAAATATCTTATTCTTCCAAAGATATCAAAATATCAGCCCCTTTCCGAGCTACTATCTGAGATTTTTGACGAAAAATACTAGCCTATTTACTTGGAAAACGGTACGTGTATGCACTACGGGGAGACCTTATTTAAAATTAAGAGGAATTTCTACCACCTAAACGTCGTCCAAAATGTTAACAGTGTATATTTTTTATGTTTTCTTGACTACTTTTGAGAATAAATCAGAATGAGTAATTTCTTCAGGATCACAAAAAACCTTCCGTTGTGAAGGAGTTTTTAACGCATCGCGTGAAATAAATTAGTCGCATTGAAGACATATGTTTTTATTTAATTACTTGGAACTTCAGTGATATAAAAAATGTCACTGCACCATTAATAATTCAATATTTAATTCATGATAACTACTGCTTCTGAAATTAAAACATATAATTCGATAATGGTGACGACTACAAAACTATTTCGTTCAAACTATTTCAAGGTGATTGGAGCGCGTATTGTGAGTCATTCGTGTAAATTTTAATGACTGTTTCCAGTATGTTGAATAAAATTCTCGGACCACATTTCATTTAGTATATCAATTTAAACGTTGGAAACGAATATACATGTTGTAATATAATGATTCATAAATTATTTTTTCAAATTTTCGTCTCCATTAAAGCACTAAAGCGTTTGTGATTCCGAACAATACCTTGATATATATAGGAACTATTATGATAAGATGAGAGGTATCTCTTTGGGGTTAGAAGAAAACCTGTACATATGTCATCGAATTATTTTGAAACACATGTCAAGTGGCGTACGGCTACTTGTTAAAATAGCATTGAATTTCTTAGAAACCATATCGGTAACATGTAATTTTTTTGCTTTTTTCTGTTTACATAACTAATGAGTGTGCCTAGGAAAATTTTCACGCAAATCTGTACAAAAACGAAAATAATTCCGTCCGCCTTAAAAAATTCACCACCACCTTCCGATTCGGGTTTACGACCCCTGTATGTAGCCGTCCATGTTATCTATGTATATAAAATTTATGTGGTTTTCCCGTTGCCACCGTCAGTAGTGATTTTTATACCGTACACCACTACGTGGGTAGGGTATATTGATTTTGTCACTGGAGAAATGTAACGCATTGAAGGAGACTTGGTAGGTACGGAAAATGATGTATAGAAATGATCAGCATCACCTTACGAGTCAATCTAGCTATGTCTGTCAGTCTGTCTGTCTCTTTGCACGATAACTTCCGTAAAAATTGAGATATCGAGCTGAAATTTGGGTCGTACGCCTCTAGTAGTCCACCGACGGCACAGTTGTAAAATGGGTTGGATTGGACCAAATCCACGCCTTTTTTCAAACAAAAAAGTGGTGTAGGGTATTTAAGCATCGGCAAGGCCGAAGACAATGTCTTTACTAGCTTTACGTTATACTTTCACTGAAGAGGTCACCCATCTGGGATTAGATTTCTTCTTTCAGTCACCTCACTGCGCGAAATACTTTTCGCTCGACATCCACCCTTCGAACAATTGTCTTTGTTGGCTCATCCTGCAGCTGTTATCATTACGCTCTCTAGTTCATCTCAATTGGTCATGATGGTGCTCAAACACTTATACCAAGTCATGGGCGTTGCGTAAGTGAGGGAGTATATGTGTACCATATGCTACAATTAGTGCTTGTTTGGATCATTCTGGCGAATTTCAAGTTGTAGTATGAAGATGTGATGGAAAGAGGCGTCGAACAATGATGGTAGCTGTACTAGGTATGACGACAAGCTTATTTATCTGCTTTGGTCCCTCTGGGTTACTTTAGAGTATGATAGAGGAAGGATGTTGTGCAAGCGGGGAAAGGGAAGAAGTAGAAAAGGTTTTATGGACGGGATGAATGATAGATCGAATGCTGAGGCGAAAAAGGAAATACATACTAAAAGTAGACAAGATCCTGACTACGGGACTTAAAACAACACCCATATTTTATTGGTAGCATTGTTAAAAATATTGATCAGTCCAGGAGAGGTTTATCAGTCATGTAAAAATATTTGTAACTATTTTCCATCTAAAATTTGGCAAGTTGATTGAATTTGAGGAATTTTCATTTTTCCCCTTTGACACTTGACGGGCTCTCGCCAACCCGTAAATGTCAGGTTGTGTCAGGAATTCATGTGACCGGCTTTCCAGGACGACTAGCTATCAAGCCCTGTCTTAACACTATAAGGCCCTTACCTATCGTTGAGTTAGTCTGAAAACTGAAATCGTGTCGCCCTTCCTGAATCCGAGGAAAAGTGTTTGCGACTTGTACACTTAGGCTAAGATTGGAAAACGACCTTCGTTTCAACTCTTTCTTCCTCTCTCTCTCTCTCTCTGCCTCTCCTTCTCTCTCTCCTTCTCTCTCTCCCTCGCTCTCTGCCCTTTCTATTTCTCCAGCCCTCTCATCCTCTTCGGAGACAGCTAGCGCTCCTGGACATCTCTCCTGCTAAGAGGAAAGGGAGCAGAGGTCTGGTGGAAAAGGCCCTTTCTCTTGTGCGGCAGGAAAATGTCGTGGAAAAAATTCCTTCACTTCCTTTGCCATCTCGGCTGAACTTCACCTCTTGGCTGTATGTCGCGGGTTTCTGTTCGGTTCACGTTGGGGAGACTTTGTTCGTAATTTTCACAAATTCGCTCCTTTTTGTTAAAGCTGAATTATCGGCCATACTGCGTCATCTGTCACGTGTGGTATGAATTTTGCTTATCTAAGCATCTGCTTCCATACTTACCTTAACAGGCTCTGTTGTTTTTACGTTTCATTTTTATCTATGTCCTGGGCATGGGGATACTCGTATAACATCTAGCGACCTTCAAATAACAAATCCGGTTGCTATATAAGAGAACTAGCAGAAACTAGAAGCTTTTCTTATGAGGATATATTGAGTAACGCAAAAGCAATATTGGGTAGCAAGGAGATTTGACGAGGAAATGTTAGTGTAGGTTTTGAGGGGTAGGGATATGTTGTCTACATGTACATGTAGGAAATACCGTGCAAGCCCACCACTGGGTTGTGTGGCACGGGTTATTCCATATCAGGTATACAGCACTCATCCCAGTTCGATAGCAAAGCTGAGTTTATCGTAACTATTTATAACAAATCTGGCTGCTCTCCGCTGTATTTGATCTTTATCTGTATCATACTCCAGGTGAGGTCTCAGGAAAGAAAAATTACATCTATCTTATAATGTACTCTACGAAGAAGAACAAGATGCAATTTATTGATGTCCTTTCTGCCTGATGTGTGGTCCTCACCCGTAGATCCAATTGGGAGACTATTTTACCTCCAGAATATTTTACCGGGAGGATGCCATAATGTCATGCAGATTAGTCTCCCTATAAGATGCAGCCCTGTATGGTGCTCCTGATATGACTCTCTGGAGAGAAATAAATTAGGTGGAAAATATGGGAAAGGCGCATGGTGAAAATGAACCTTCGAAATGTCGTCTAATTCGAAATGTTGCCTTGTGAACAAGTTGCGAACTTGCAGCTCCCTCATGGGCAGTTCTTAGTGATGCCTACCATGTTGATAATTTCATCATTGGCTCCTGAGAATACCGTGGAAGTACTTAAAAAGGATTCCTATGGCATAGGTTGATTAACTTATAATTTTTCCGGGAAGTATAACAAGTCACGATATATATAAAATAAAATCCAAAAGGTGTGTCGGTTATACATACCCATAACTCAAAAAAGGGAAACGCACGCGAGAAATTTTAAATTTTCAATCATTTCTGTGGCCTTCATCTGAGTAGGTAGTTTGAGTCTGACTACATTCTTTATCTGTAGAAAACTATTGAGATGGTAGAAAATTTAACATTTCTCGCGTGAGTTCTTCTTTTTTGTGTTCTCTATATAAACGCCACATCTAGTGGGTTTTATTTCTTAGATGCTTCTAGCCACTTCTACTTCAACTTCTGTATCACAGTATAGCAATATTTTTGTAGCATTATCATTTGAGCGAGACTTCGCCTACCGTTTTGCAATTGAAAAAATTTCTACTTTCCCGTGTTTCGGAGATTAATTCAGAAATTTTTGCCAGGGCGATGCTATCCCGTGCAGGGATTCGGTGAGTGACGGATTTATGCCCTCGGCTGTCGTTATTCAACTTTGCTTCAGCGGTGGGATATGCCCGCGCGGATTCCGGGAATTTATATATCGTATCTGCAGTTCAGGCGAAGGACTATTGTGAACATGGAATTCTCGGAATTTTTAAGCCCATATATCGCACCATACTCGGAGGCTAGGCGTCGTGCAGTGTAGCGCTCTATTTTTTCGGAGAAAAAAATTGCCAGTCTCATCATGTTTTTTGGATTCTATCTTGATCCTCAAACTAGCAGGATTTGGATTCTTGACAGCAATTTAAATGACACCTATTTTACCTCTTTTTTATTTACTCGCTTTCTTGTCTGTCTGTCTGTTCGGTACAAAGTTTGAGATCGATTTTAAACTAACTTCTCGATAAGCTTGAGACTTGAAACTTAAAACATGGCTCAAACTGGATGACAATGCAATAATATGCATTAATGATACGTATATAATGTAATACTAAATAATAATGGTAAAAGTTAGCACCTGGGAAAAGCGGGGCACAAGAGTTAGCACCAGGGGAAAAAGGGGAGCACAAAATGGAAAAGCCTCGGCGATCGAATGGGATTCTATTGACGAAATTATTCGTATTAACCGCTGAACTATGCAATTCTATTGGTAGATAACAATCTTGATTTTATGGACTATTCGTCTTTAGCTACAGTTAATCATTTTACGGGTGGGAAATGACTGAACTCAGTCAGTCAGAATCAGTGTCATTGTTGGAATAGGAATCACATTACTTTCGCCGCTATAAAAATGGATCTCCCTCCCCGAGGTTTGGTATATGCGTTTTTCGATAATTTATCCTCTAAAATCCTCCTCATGAGTTTTTTTGCCTTTTTCTTTGTTTTTCCTCTGCGCTCATTATCTCTCGGAAGTGCTTTTGTACTAAGCTTGTTCATCCCTCTTTTCTTGCTCGCGCAGCTGTTTGGGACCTACAGAAGCAGCGTGTACCATCGATGTGGGAGGGTTTTCTGCTTCGGCGAGAGCATCGGCCGCGGAGTGGTTAGACCATAAACGCCTTCTCTCCCAAGTAAACAATGGCCCGTGGAGAAAATGATCGCTTGTGTATGTTTTCTGGTCACCTGATGGTGGAAATTTTCGGGATAAATTGAGGGCGGTAATTTAAGACCACTGGGAGCAAAACGATCATAGGCAACATATTCCCTCGGTTTTTGGTTTAATGAGCTTATCTCTTTCCAGCTTGTGAACGTAATTTATCCGTCTTTTGATAATTTTTGGCTTAAAAATTCCTGGCTTTTGGTTCTTTAGTCTTTATGCTGGTTTGATGAGCAGCTCAGTTCTTATATGTACTTTTCTCCTTGCATTTATTCAGCACATGTCTTTTTATTTTAAAGCCTTGATTTTAAAACTTTTATTTCTCTTGATTAGTTTTCCATAGAACGTAGTATTTTTGGGAAATGGTCGTTTTTAGTTTCATTTGGATGGTCAAATGGACATAGAACCTAATTGAAACGACAATCTATATTCAATTCCATTTCGGAATATCCCAGAATTCTGACTTCTTTTATTTCCATTTTTTTAAGTATTCCACCGATAAAGGTGGCTTTTGTTGAATGTCAGAGAATCTCCTCCGCTTCCTGCACTTTCAGGGACCTAGCTACCTCTAGTATTTCCTATATCGCTTCAGCATGCGATCTGCCCTTCTTCCAGTCCGTGAAAACCTTTCTCTTTCTCTCCCTTCCCCACTTGCCCAACATCCTTCCCTTTATCACATTCTTGAGCAACCCTTCGCCCCTTATTACATCTTCCAGCCATCCCCTCAGCCTATCCCGAATTTCATTCAGAAGTTAAGAATGGGAATTTGATTCCCTCGCCTTTTGTATTGCTGCTTAGTTTAATCTTTTTCCCGTCAGTATGTTGAAATATTGATTAAGTAGATATGGATGCAGAAATCGTATAAATGACATCATTCTTCATTACCACGCAACATCCTTACAAATCGTTTACGTGCCTTCCCTCTGGTATCAGTTGAGATGCATTTTTTATGAGACAATCGAGCCAATAGATTGTCCTAGCGATAAATCGAAGGCTCCACGCCATGGTAAAAACGTTAAGTCCTGTGTTTTAAAAGAGGCAATAAAAACTTTTTCTTTTACGCATTTAATTACATCATTTCGTATGAATCGCTGTGTCAAAATAGAGTAATCAGTGTATATTTTAGAGAATAATTCACTTGCAACTTAGAATATATCCATCATTGTCCACTCTTATGGTTATACGGGCCACGGATAGGACTTAATTATTACTTCAAACATTGCCATCTTAATGAACCAATTGGAAATGTTAGAAAAATAATTGCTGAGTTATTATGATTCCACATCTAATAAATACGGAACTTTTCTTGTAGCAGAATGAGGTTAAATTATCTAGAAAAAATTCTGGAAAGATTAAAAGAATGTTCGCGTATTCTACTCTCCGAGTTATTTTCAAAAAATCTATTTTGGAACATATCAACCTTATTTTATCTTCGGGTATTGATAAAAAATTGCTCTCAAAAATCAAAGGTTATAGCTATTATTTATTATTTTTTGCATTTTTTCCTCTATTATTCGATATTTTTTTGTGTAATGCAATATTAGTTTCTAGTGCCATATTGCAGCCGCAATTTTAATTCATGGGTATATTCTCCCTCGCCTCAACTTCACAGTTTTAGTAACGTTTATCATGGGCTTCTATATTACTCTATTATTAACTCTGTGAAAGGTTATTAGGGTAACTATCACTGCTGCATAATCTTCAAAGCGTTTAATGATTCGAAAAGCTGAACTATAGGTTTCACTGTGGAGCATACCTTGAGTTTCAAAGAATTCAAAGGCATGTAAATATCAATTTTATCGAGTTATTGTCATCTTGTTGAGAGCTTGTTCTGAGTATCGTGCTTGCCGGCTGAGAAAGTGCACGCGTCACAATGCATATCGGGAGACTTGACCATAGGCTAGTATATTCATTTTTTTTAGAAAATAAAAAATGCTGTGCCAAGGTTTTACGCGCCAATAATGTAATTTCTGATGTAAATGGTGACTTTTTCTCATAGAATCTGAATACAAATGAAGAAAAAATCTCCAATGGCCGTAATAATTGGCACCACTCGTCAAAAAATAAGAAATTAAAGTTTACTGTGTTGGTTTAACGAAAACGTCAGGGACCAACCCCAGCCTCTCAACCAGAATACCCTTCTGTGATGGTTTACGGGAAAGTGACTTCCTCGCCAGTGACCAACACAGACACACACACATCCCCCAAAAAAGGATCCTTCGCAAGGGCTAATGGGACCCCGCTAAGGATGCTTGTGGTTAGAACCTGGGATCCTTCGAAGGGCTAATGAGACCCCTCTAAGAATGCCAGGTTATTCACACATTCACTCTCACAAACACTCAAAATCTCTCACTCACACACACAAATGGGCCCAACTTCTGGGAGAATCTTGCTCAAAAAAAAAAGAGCGTGGTCAAAATACACACAAACACGGACGAGGGTGAGCGTCGGATACGCGTAATTCAGCCACATGGTGGCCTCTTCAGCGAACTGAAGGAAAAAAACACTAGCAACACAAGGTTCAAAGAAAGAAACGGCTTTTGGAAATTTTTTCTTTATTTGTATTTTGTAAGAGGCCGTAGAGCGCAAGTTTCCTCGATAGAATCTGAGATAGAAATGCGAAAGAAAAAACGGATGAGAAATGCCTGCAATTCTTCGCGGCTCATCTTTTATTGTACGGTTGATTCAAAAGCTAGATGATTCCGGACTATTATATGCCAGAGCTAGCAAGTTATAGGCATTTTTATTTTGCAACATATCACGCATTGAAAACATGTTGAAATGACCCTCTAGTGACCTTGTCATTTTAATTATTAATTTTTGTGGCTTCTACGATTTCAATCGTTTTTGTATTCTGTAGTTTGATTTCTTTCAAAGATTTCGTCAACATGTCGACTTGCAGGTTTACTGTTTAGGTGTCATGTTGATGAAAATGTTTGAAATTTTATGGCAGCGTGTCGTGCTGGTAATTATATCTGGCTACTTCTCTAGATGTATTCCTCCGACTCGCCCTAACGACAGCACCGCAGCGGTAGGAAGCCATGTCGCGTTATTGATTCGGGTCGAGGTTTGTTTCGCTCTTAGATGTTTTGGCACCACATTCTCATTATTCCCGTCACTCGCAGTGGGAGAAGGGAATAAGAAAAAATAAAGGAAGGGGAGAACGACACACGCGGGCGTATCCAAACGTCGTATTTGTCTAGAATAGCAGATTGGCGAGGATGGGGTCGGTTTCCCTCGCGTTATCATTCTCGTGCCTCCTTATGCGACTTATCCCTTTCACGTCTCTTCCCGACCTCCGCTGCTCCTCCTCGGTTCATGTAAAACCGGTTCGCATTCCCAGCTCGCTCGCGAGTTTTGTGAGCATCGAGTGAGTGTGTGCGTGCATCTAAGCGTGGTGAATGCGTTGTGGGTGGCGGCGGGTTGGTGGGACGTGAGAGGAGAGGCGGAGGCCTTTTCAAGTCATCCCCAACCAACGCGCCCCAAAAATCCTTATATTCTCATCTCGTCCCACCTCCTTCTCTCTCTCTCTCTCTCCCCCTCTCTCTCTCGCGTCTTAAACCGTTCCTTTCGCCGCCGCTGCTCCGGAACCGAACCCTCCGCTACTTCTCCCACCTCCCTGTCCTTCTTCCGCGAGGCGTCTAGAAAGTGTGCGCCTGGGGGTGAATTGTCACCTAGAAGTGCACCTCACTGTGTGCTCCCTGTAGAAATTTCATTGCAGTTGAGGTGATTGATGTGATTTTCGTTTATGACCAGATTTGCGTGAAAGTTTTTCATACGTGTACTATTGATGATATATGTACATAGAAGTGAAAAAATGTATGTTACGGATACGGTTTCTTTGCAAGTTAAGCGCGTAGCCTTAATGCACTTGACAAATATGTCGAAATAATTCGATTCTATATCTACTGATATTCTTCCAAACGCGAAGTAATACGAGAGGGAAATAGTTGCAGGCTTTACTTTGTGGACTTTATCCATAATTGACCAAATTAACTGGCTTTGTTAACTCCACTTGAGGCTTTATAGCGCCTGAAGATGACCCAAAGTGCATGAAGGCCACTTTAAGATTACACGAAGTGTCGAAACCGGGGTCGTGCTAATAAATCTCAAGTGGAGTTGACAAAGTCATTTTATTTGGTCCAGCGAAATATGTAATACGTTTCATATTATTAGAATTGTGGCTAAGTTAAACAAGTTGGCATGCCCAGTTGAAAAAATGAATTTACTCATGATTTTTGCTTCATTTTCGAAGTCCGCACCGTAAACCAAAGTCACAACAATGTTTTCACGGAGGAGAAAATTTTGAAATATAATTCTGCCATCGTTTATATGGCTACTTGTGTGGTTATTCCCGCCGCTTAAACGGAATGTAGAAGAACATAAACACGAATGAAGTGTGGTCCAAGTATTTCTTTAGACTTACTTGAAAACATATTAAAATATGGTTTCGATGACTCACGGTTCGCGATCAAACCCCCTTTACTTATTAAAATGGATTCAACATATAGGGGATGCATGCGCAGAGTTATGAAAGATAGTAAAAATCTCATCATCAGTGTCTTAGTAATCTGAGGATGGTTTGCTGCTGTTCCCCACTCATCTCCCCTCTTTGCCAACTCTAATGAATCAATTGGCATCCTTAGTGGTTTTCCCCATCCTTGGTCTCCCCCTCTAATTATTCCTATTCATTTCTCCTTCCATTATTGTGTCGTGTTTCAAATACCTGTATGTTGAGTTTTCTTTATAATTATTTTCTCTCCTACTCATCTTAAAGTTCGATGTAATTCTACCAAGTAAATGGTCCGTCTTGGGAAAGTTCTGTCAGTGTTTTCTCCGATCGATGGGAACCTATTGGGTTCCCATCGATACATATATGTATATATATATATATATATATATATATATATATATATATATATATATATATATATATATATATATATATATATATATATGTATTATTGTTTTGCGTGAGGAGAAACGGGAAAGTTTGGCTTGATATTTCCGCGCTCCAGGGTTTCTGCGTTCGATTGGAACTGGTATCCGGACGGCTGAACATATTGTCATTAAGTTCATCTGCCTGTTGAGGTAGATCTAAAAGGAAGTCAATGAAAATTCTCTTGATTTTTACTTATCCTGGGCCGTATCTACCAAAAACATTTCTTTCTTAACCTCTGCATAAGTACTACCCCTCTTCCTTGTTGGATGGATATCAAATTGACGGAGCGAAGTCCTACCAAGAGAGGGAGTCTTAAATAGAATGAAGGATACTCGAGCAAAGCAAAACAGAGACCTACTTGTACGATACATTTATGCGGTAATAAAAATAATTATTATCCAGATAATTTGCGAGTAAAGGTTGAACAGATTCAAGCTACATATTCGTACTACTCTGCGAACCGTAGCATAAGTGTGTGGCAGGTGGTGTCAGGACACTAACTGTGAAATGGTGTGGAGGAGAAGGGAATAGGGAGATGGTGTGGTGAAGTGTATTTTTGGAGCGTTGAGTGTTTGGGGTGGAGCTTGATGTGGTGGAAGGCATTCATGTGAAATAAAACAAAATTTGCCCTTTTCCACGCTAATTTTTACTTACTTAGTCGTCTTCTAGTATCGCACCCAAAGAGAGGCGAGGTGATGAGACCTCTCTTTGAGTGGAAGCGCGTAGTGGAATTAAAAGTCCTGAGGAAAAGTGAGAATTGTGTTTGATTTAATTTCAGTTAAGGGTTCAAATTGGAGGACACAAACTGGAGCAAGTAGTGCAATTTAACTACTTAGGTAGAACTCTAGAGGAAAACGGGCATAAAAGGAAACACGTGCGGAAGAGAATAGCGCTAGCTTACGAGGTGTATAGTAATAGAAGGGAGCTGATGTCGGGGACATTGGGTAAGGACGTAAAGAAGAGGCTGGTGAAGAGCTTGATATGGAGCGTAGCGTTGTATGGGGCAGAAACGTGGACCCTCAGAAAAGAGGACGAGAATAGGCTGCAGGCATTTGAGACGTGGGTATGGAGAAAGATGGAGAGGTTAGGTGGTCGGAAAGGAAGACTAACGAGGAAATGCTTGAGATGGTGGGTGAGGAAAGGGAACTTCTGAATGAAATCCGGGATTAGCAGGGTAGATGGACAAAAGGTGATGGGTTGCAGAAGAGTGTGATGGAGGGATAGACGTTGGGCAAGCGGGGAAGGGGAAGAAAGGGAATAGGTTTCATGGACGGGATGAAGAAGGGTAGATCGTATATTGAGGCGAAAAGAGTATACTGGCGGGGGATGGGCCCCTGAATGGGTAGAGAACCGGGAGGAGTTTCTCTGACATTTAGCAAAACCTACCTTAACCGGTAGAATACTTAAAAAAAAAGGGTTGAAATGGATGTGAGTCATTGCTTACATATGACGCTTGTAAATTAATCGCACTCCTCATGCGCACAAACTAACCTTCCACTGTCATATTTCCCCGCGGTTGCTCCTCGTGCCTCGTCCTCTTCTTTTGAACCCATGAAGCGCCCTCTCGCGCTTCTTATCCTCTCTCTCGCTTCCTTACGCCCTCCCTCCTTCATCTTAGCCGCCACCCACTTTATCGATTCTTCCCTCCCTCGCCACTCCTTCACGGGAAACCTTTTTACGCTCCTCCCGCCGGCTGTGGAAGCGTGCCACCCCCTCATGTTCCTCCCTCTTCCTACACACAACCACCCTCTTTCCCCCGGAGAAATCTCTCCTCCCACCTCCTCTTCCTCCCTCTCATTTCTCTTATCTCTCAATCTCCTCCCATCTTCTCTTCCTCTTCCTCATCCTCTTCCTCACTTCTTACTCATTCGCCCTCCCCCCTTATATCCCTCGTCCCCCTCGGGAATCTTCAAAATGCCTCATTTGCATCTCTCTCTCCCACTCCAGCTCCTCCTCCTCCAGCCGTATATTATAGTATTTTATGCCCGTAAAAGTTAGCAACCGTTGAACCCGTGAAGTGTGTGTTCGCCGGGACGACTGTTACGGTCTTTATTTGGGCGTTTCAAGGCCCGGTTCGCGTAGATGTTACAAGCGCAGCCATGTTGGTGGAGTTCCACAGCTTAAATAATTATTCATGTTTAGCTCTTTATGTTCCGTTTTCTTTCGTCAGCTACTCTGACCTGGATTTATGTTGCGATGTAGTCGTTCGTATTTTGCTTGTTGCTGTAGCTGACTTTTATTGAATCTGAATACTGGAACGGAGTAACTAATGAAAGTTGTGTACTTTGTTGGGTTAGTTGAATTATTATGATGTTAATTTTAGAATATTTATTTAATTAAGCGTATTTTTCAGCGCCTAGTCTCTGCGATTGGTCGATTTTGTGTTTGTAATGCTTCAATTTGTTTATTTCTCGTAAATTATCTACACCTTTTGCGAAAATATTGTGGCCTGGCACGGTTATTTCTTATTATCAGTTTGTCTGATGTTTTAAATTTGTTCGAGCATTATTAATTTCCATGTTGACGTACGAATTACTTAAGCAGCTTTAAATAAGGTAAATTAATGATAAAGGGATGGTAGATCCTAATATGCTGCGGTTTGCAATTGTTCTTTTCTACGCGGAATCTTGTAAAAACTGCCTGATTTCACTCAAATTCACAGTGGTAGGCATGAACTTGCTTCACGTTTTAATTTCTTGCAATTAGATTCTAATCGTGCCTCGGAAATGGCTGTTGAGTCGTCAACAAAGCTTAAATCATGCTGGGTCTCACGATATTCTCTGTCGTTGAATAACCAGAAACTTAAAAAAAAATTCTTTTCAGAATTTGAGTGTGCGTGTCGCCATCGTGCGGGTAACGAGCGTGAACTTCCCCCAAGTGGGAGCAACCGCGCGAAAGCGATCCCCGACCGAGAACGCGGATTGGACGTGTGCAATTTTTTCCCCCATTGGTGCGGAGACTAAGCAATGTGAACAAGGCATAATGTGCGAGAGGGGTCTTTTCTTCCACGCGCACTTCAGCTCTTTTCAACCTCTCTTTTTCTCCGCCCCCTGCACCGCGACCGTGGAAAATCCCTTGCCCTCTTATTTCCTCGTGGATTCCTGGAGGGCGCACCAGATTCGTGGGACGATATAATGCGAGTCGACAGCTTATACATATCCCCCTTCTCTTTCCACACTCACCATCTACATCTACATTTACGTAATACCCTGCGAGCCACCACGAGAGTGTGTGGCAGGGGGTGTAGATCACCAAACATGCACTATCTATGTTCCTATTTGTCCGCACCAGATTCGTGGGACGATATAATGCGAGTCGACAGCTTATACATGTCCCCCTTCTCTTTCCACACTCACCGTCTACATCTACGTAATACCCTGCGAGCCACCACGAGGGTGTGTGGCAGGGGGTGAAGATCACCAAACATGCACCATCTATGTTCCTATTTGTCCGTATAATGGCATAAATCATCGAAGATTATAGTTCATAGAGATGGAGTGTGATTTCATGACCAATGATTTAGATTCGGTGACCTTTACGTCGCTTTATGATATCCGCAAAAATCACAGCTCCTGGAACAACACCGTTTCACCTCTCCTTGCCGGCGGAGTTTTGTCGATCCTTCAGTTCCGTTGCTGTCTCTCATGATCCTTATAGATGTCGGAATAAGAAGGAGGGTTACTTCTTAAATTTACTCATTCTTTAGGCTTTCAGTCCTATGATTGGGTGATTTCTACTCTCTATCCTTCCCGATCTAATGCCATTTCCCTAACTCCATGTGCAGCCAAACAACTCCATGTCCAACAGCTTCTTCTTATGTACTTTCCTATCTATTTGGTCTTTGTCTCTTTTCATCCCTTGGTCTTCAACTTAGATTTTTTTCCTCGATTTCCGCAATTTCTCAGATATATCCTTCAAGTACCCATCTTGCTCCCAGGGTGCGTCCAATCCAGCTGACTATTATTTATAGAATTGGCCAATTTTTTCCCATTTGTAGCATTGCTCTTGCTGCCCTCAGTGATTATAATTACAGTCATTAAACAGTGATGCTTCATAGATGGAATATCGGGACCAGTTACTAAGAATTTGATATATTCCTTCTTCGGGGCTTTCAATTATTGAAAAAACTCAACATCTGTTAAAGCATGTTTTCATTCTAATACTAACGTGTGTAAAATTTCCGTACAAAATGATTCTTGTATCCACTTGCTTCAACATTGTTTGTGCAGTCCTAAGATTGGTTGACCGCTTGCTTTGCTAATAAACGTGCATATTTTTGCATATTTTCCCCGTGCACTTGGGCAAAAGCATGTACAATATGAAGTTGAGTATTTTTTCATCATACTAAGCACTGTTGGTGGAATTCATCAGAATCGGAAACGGCGACATGGAATAACTGGTTTTATTCCCGGCCGACCGTCGATAAACTTTTACTGTTGAATCTGCGTTGTCGATATGCAGAACACCGAATTCCCATCCTTTCCCGCTCTGCCCACGCGGCCGTGCAATAGGCTCGCCCACTTCTTTCCACGAGGCGATAGCTTCGCACGCAGCAGTTTCGTGGTGGGCGAATATAACGCGAGTCGACCGCTTATACACGTTCCTTCTCCCCCCATTCCGCTGTCATCAGCCTTCCCATTTCCCAGTTATCCCCCTGTCTCCTCCCGGCTGCCGCCGGATTTTCTGCTTCTCTCCCCCCCCCCTGACTACCAAGCGAGGGATCCTTACCACAAATCGAGTCCTTGAGTGTGTTCCCACCTCCCTCTCCCCCAAAAGCACGTGAGATGACTAAAAACCTTCACTCGAGGAGTTGACACCGGGAGCCTCATTTTTTCCCCACGAGATTCCCCACGCCTCCCTCTCTCCAGGCTACTCTCCGCAAAAAGAAAAATATATATTTTATTTCTCGTTCCTTTTTAACCGGGGATCTGGTTGATTCGCGGAGGCCGTTGTCCGTTCGCGTAGGAGAGAATCCGCGCTGTAATTTCAAGCACCGATTCTTGTGCTCGAAGGTGCGCGATATTCTTTCCACCCATGATTCTCGTGTGTCTCCCCTTCTATTCTGCATTGTACGTCCTTGTAGTTGCCAAGTCTCGCTGCTTACATGCGTTTTCTGGTCTCAGTTTCTTCGTTTTATGTAGTTTACGTTCGTGATTTTTTCAGTCTTTGGGTACGGGTTGGTGTGGTGGATGAAGGACTGGATTCCCATCCCAAAGGTGCCGGGTTCGGATCCCGATAGTGACCGAGATAATACATTTTTCGAGAACTGTAGACCCCTTTGTCACCTTCGGATTTTTTTTATATTTCGGATAGCATGTAAGACGGGGTAAATGATCGGCTAATATTTGGACTCTTAGCTGTAATTTTGGATCAGCGAGGTTCGGTAGATGGTGCAAGGTTTACTGATAGCCTTTCCAATTCCAGCGCCGCTTGCAACTTTTCCTGCTTACGGTTTTGGTGCTGTACCGTCAGTTTTGGTACATTTTCGTCGGTATACCACAAGAGAAACTAAGTCTAGTAATACCGTAGTCCCGCTTTCACTCTGCTATTCGAGTTGGGATTCTTTCTAACGGGACTACCTCGAGACCCAGAATACCATTGCTCGCGACCCACCAGTATGAGGTAAATGCGGTTTACTGACTCACCAGAACGCCCATAGATATGTGATAACGTAGTGAATGGAGTTAGTTAGACCTCGGAATTCATGGGTAAATGTGATTGAAGAGAGTCTTAAGAGGAGGAAAATGAGGAGCGTTGAGTTTGATGGAGAGGACATTGCGTCATAGCCTGATACCTGAAATAACAACCGTAATGGTTATCCCTGCTCTTTTATTACTATCATTTGGATAACACGACGGATATATTTTCGGATATAAAACAAGAACATGGACATTCTGTTTGAATTTTTAGTTAAATGGATCTTTAAACGAATATCGGCTCTTTAATGCCATGGATTGTACTCGATTTTGCCATAGTTTTCTCCGGAAATACGGACAATTATTATTTTAAATAAATTGACCTGCTCTTTACCTACCTTCCTACAGATAGCCCAACGGAATGGACGAATTAGCTGATGTAAACCAAGAATATCCACCATCTGTTTGAAATTTAAGTAAAGAACTCTTGAAATATATTAGGCTACATTGTGCCTTTAGTTCTACTCCATTTAAAAATAGTTTTCATCGGGAATGCTGATTATCATTTATTGTAATTCATAAAAAATTAATGTTCGGAAAGTGCATGTTGAAGTAGTAAATGGATGCTGATTGCTGATAATTTTTTGATGGAAAAGATCGTTTAGTGGAAAAATTAGTGCGTCATCCCGTAAACGCTTAAGGAAAATCGGAGTTAACAAACATGGCGGACTGGCCGCGCCCACGTTGCCACTTCTAGCATCGGCCACATTAGCAAGCGCCCTCTCCATTTACCTCAATGATTGGAAGCCTTGAGAAAAGGAGGTCGTGTATGAAGATATAGCTATAAGATAGAAATGAAGGAGGTTAGTAATGATAGGACTTTATGGGGAAATTATTTAAACCTAACAAGTGTCCTTGAGTTAACGACTATAACTGAATTTGTTGACTTCGCCTTTCCCGAAAGAGAATGACGTGATGGGTTTTGTATGAATAAAATTGTCAGATCAGCTTTAGTTTCTTCTATTTTTGTGGGAATGGAAGTTCCCAGACCGCCTTTCACTCCGAGCTTTCACGTATATCAATATGTTCCTCCTCTACCATATAACTCTTCTCCGTAATAGCCTTAAAGACAGCAGCTGCCTGCCACATACTCTAAGAATTGCCGTTTTCCTCTTCTCTCTGAAGTGTACCCCGCATCCTCCTTATGTTTACTCGTGAGGTCCTCATTCTCTCATCTTCTGTGCCATCCAAACTTTCCGTGTTCCGCAAAAGTTTTCCTCTCAGAAATTGCCCGCCCTGTCGTCCTATGTTTCTTTCCCAATCGTAAAAAAGGCGGTCTAAACCTTAAATGGTAAGTTTGAAATGTGCTTCAAAATTTTGTCGTTCTGTGTAAAGTGGGAGATGGTTGATTGAAGGGTATTGCGACGTGGGCCGGAGGTTATTGGAAACGATGGATTCGACGGAGGATGAAAACTAGGAACTTGGACACGAATTATTTGCTGGAATTGGGAAGTAAGTGATAAAATTCCGAAGTGGGAGAACTGAAGGATGGAGGATGAAAGAGAAAGTTGTCTTACCTGTGTTATAAAAAATCAGGATACAACATTGTGAGAGATGAGGGTCTGCGGCAGTGACCATTATTATATTGATATTTGTGTCCGGTGATACACGCTCGTTTTTCTGAAAATTGTCTTAATACACATAGCTATAGTATTTTTTGCGCTGTCAGTAGTTGAAGATGGCGACTGATTACATATATTTTAATGCAACTGTTTCGAACCTCTGGCTTTTCAGACATCATTTGATACAGAGTCGCCTGTTGATCTTCATGATTTGTACCACGTTTTTTCAACTCGATATCTAGTCTGTCTGTTTGTTTGTTTGTTGGGTAAAAATTTTGCAATCGGTTTTAAACTATCTTCTCGATGAACTAGAGCCTTGAAACTTTAATAATAGCTCAGAACTGGATGACAATGCAATGATGTGCAATAACAATATATTATACGAATATAATCAGTTAATTTATTACATAC
The DNA here is from genome assembly GCA_963169105.1 of Ceriagrion tenellum. Lineage (NCBI taxonomy): Eukaryota > Metazoa > Arthropoda > Insecta > Odonata > Coenagrionidae > Ceriagrion > Ceriagrion tenellum. The sequence continues at coordinate 111,589,846 of OY720634.1, read as the reverse complement.
TTCTCTTTCGCAGCTTTCAGAGCCCCGTGGATGTATGCAGTTTTTTATATTTTTTTCGTTTAAGCCGAATAATCGCGCATCCAATGATATTTTAGTGGAGTTCTACAAAGAAAATTATTACCGTAATTGAGGGATTTTGTATGAGTCGTCTGTTATGAGTTCTTGTATACGTTTTTCGTGGATCCAACCGGATATATATTTATACGCCGTTCCTTTCATTGTGTGATATTACGATTGAGTAAAATATTCTTGAAAAATTGTCGTCGCTCCTTTCGGGTTTCTCTAAGCGCTTGGATTGGCTTTTATTTCATTCTTTCCGCTTGATTTGTGACCTTCCGTTTGAAGATAAAAGGTCCTTGTAAGAAATTCGTTCTTTCCGGTTGATTTCTTTTGGAATCGAAAGTGGCTCGACTGTCTTTCAAATGCCAGCTCGTCGATAAGCCTTCATATTCTTTCATCTTTCGGTTTTGTTCTCCCTAACGACGCATATCGGGACTCAGCAAGTACAGATGTGGAGATCAGTCAGTCTTGCTTTTTGCATGTTTGAATATTTTCCTTTGTTTCGTAGCATTGTGCTCGTTTGAGATTGACGGATTCATTGCAAGTTTTTTCTTAAGTTAATAAAATTGTGAAAATACAGCAATATTTCTCAGTGAAAGAGTAGCGATAAAGCTGTCGGCTCTCACGCGTCTTAGATTATTTTACTAAATACCCGTGTTATGGTCTACGGCTAAGTTTAGCGCTCTTAGAAGAAGATGGAGATCAAGTCGTTCTCCGAAACGTCGGGAGACATGGACTTGCTTACCCGCTGGAATACCGAGAAACATTTACCCAGCAGATACGCCGAAAAACTCTAAAATCTTTCATTAGCGCTCTTAGTTTAAGTTGAGAACAAAACTTTTAAAATGTTTTTTCAGAGTATCAAAATACTGCCACGAAACGAAGGTACAACTCGGTAATCCACGCATATGTATTTTTTGCGTTTAATGACTTATTTCCGGGTAATTTTGTCGCGTGAGAAACAATTTAATTCTGGTGTCAGGGTCGCAAATTCTTGAGTCGAAATTGACGCCACAAAAGAAGAATTTTTTCTGAAAAAATACTATAATTTATTCATGATCGTTTGATTTGCTTTCAAAAGTTCAGTTCATTTGTCGTTTTGCATGAAATTACCCTTCTTTTGCTGAAATTTACTTAGAAAGTTTGAGTGTAACTGAGACAGCAACTTGTGCATTTGCTCTGAAATACGAATTGGTGTGGATTAAAATTCTCTCCGTGTACCATCATAAACCGCGCTTTATTTTATTGAAATGTAAATTCTAGCCGATCGTTGGTTTTTATTCATCTATTCCACGTGAGCATCTCACGTCCGGGTATATTTCCGTTTTACCGGTCCTAGGAGGTGTACTTTCGGAAACCATATAAGTCCAAGTCGTATATCCGTTTTATACCTCTTAGAGGAACGGTATGAGAGGGGAGCCATTCCACCCTCGGCTTTCAGAAAAAGCTTTACTCGGAATGTCGGCGTTGAAGGAACGTAAGGTCTATCGCTGGAATTTGATTCCTGTCTCCGCATGGATGCTGTTTCATCGCGTTGAGGATTGTATACATGTTTGAAATTGGAAGGAGGGAAATGAAATTATCCATTTTAGTGTTCTAAACCGACATGTGTACACGATCATAATTATTTAAATTTATTAGGGTCCATTATGGTGTATGTTGGTGATAACTCACCCCCTGCCTTTCACCCTTGAGGTGACTTGCTGGCTATCATGTGGATGTATATTATTTCATCGCGAGCGGAAGGTGCAAGCAAATTTTTGATGAGAGAATATTTATGCCTTGGTTCTGATCGATCGTGTGACTGCGGTTGATGAAGCGTAAACGTCGTGTGGAGGTTTGTGTGTATCTAATTCATCGACGTTTGATTAGATAGGATGCCTTTTTTATTCTTCTTTATGGAACTCTTTGCGTGGTACGCTGCTGAATTTGCTTAGAAGTAATGAGGGAATAGATTGCTACCTTCGCTCTTTAAATCGGACTTGGAACTTGTGTTTGGTATTTTTTCTTATTACTTTCAAAATATACCTTGCCCACTATTGAGAACATCGGCAGTAATTGTAGTTTTTTATGAAAGATTAATGGGAGGGTAGGCGTTACATGGTTCAAATCCCTGAATATCTTACTGGGAGGATGAGAAAAGCATGCAACAGAAGAAGGGTAGATCATACACAGAGGCCCAAAAAGAATTATGGATAGAACTATGACTTCGAAAGTGTAGAAAATCGAGAAGAGTTTCTCTGACTTTCAACAAAAGGTTAAAGCATCTCAGATTTGTATTTGGAGGAAAATGTAGAAATTAAATGAGAAAAGAGGTGTAGATGGACGGAAAATAAAACAAATGAAGGAGTCATAGCAATCGTTGCGGAAGAAATGATATGGAAAATGAAGAAAAGAATGATGAATGATGAAAGATATGAAAAGAAATGAAACGGAAAAATAAGAAAGAAAAAGGTAAAGAAATGATAGGCTAGTATGACTCGAGAGCGAGAGACTTCTGGGTTAGTGGCAGTGTATGGGAAACTGAAGAAAGAAAAAGTGGTGGAAATGGGTGTATCTCGACGAAAGGCTGCTTTCGTAAATATTTTGATTAGTTTGTCATGTTCGTGTAAATCTTGCGATGGAACCGAATAATGGTCGATTAAAAAAAGTCTTCTCATATTTCTTTTTAAGATTCCTAAATGATCATCTATGTCTTAAGGTGAGCCTATGGGGCTGATTCTATTGTTATATGTTCAATGGGTCGAGAGATATCATGATCGTTCAATGGTATTTCCTTTTTTGCGTGTTGGCATATAAGGAATATGCGAAAATTAATGGCCGCTTGGTCGTTAAAAAAATGCTTGTTGAGATAGGTTGTTAAAGACTATAAATAGACAGAACATGTTGGGCAAACGGGTAAGAGGAAGAAAGAGAATAGGTTTTATGGATGAGATGAAGAAGGGTAGATCATACACAGAGGCATAAAAAGAAATATGGATAGGACCTCGAAAGTGTAGAAAATCGGGAAGAGTTTCTCTGACTTTCAACTAAACCTATCTTTCTCCGGTGGAATGCTATAAAAATACTTGACTGGCGGTTTTAGTTGCCTACAAACCTACTTCAATTTCACACGTATTGCCGTTCTCTTAAAAGTGTTTTTCGTGACGCTTCTCCAGCTCCTTTATTCCCTCTGTGTAGAAAGTTTCCGTCTCGGAATTTAACCAGTTCACAACGACGGACTTGAGTTCCTTGTCGTCTTCTAACCGTGGTGCACTAAGCCAAAGTTTCAAGTGCAAGGAGAGGAAATGGTCGTTAGGTGCAATGTCGGGACTATAGGGTTAGTGATCAAAATTTTCTCCTCCAAAATCTTGAATCTTCTCCTTGGCTAGGGCAACGGTGTGAGGACGCATATTGTCTTGGGGGAGGCCTATTCCGCACGACAGTTTCCCGCGCCGTCGACTTTTGATCGCGCGTCTTAGTTTGGTGAGCGTTTCGCAGTACACGTTAACTGTATTTGTTGTCCCTCGTTCCATGGAATCAACCAAAATAACACCCTTTTCGTCCCATTATTTTCCCACGAATACCAAAACCTCGACCATACCGAAAAGGGTAGCCATCATTTTACGTCTCGAGTGAGGAGATAGCTTGAATTTTTTTCGGTTTTGGTGAAGTTGAATAGCGCTACTGCATTGACTGTTGTTTTTGATTCTGCGTTGGTGTGGGATATCCTCGTCTCGTCGTCTGTTACAATGTGGGAACATAGAGTCGATGAGCTGAAAACTCAAATCACAGCGCGCACTTCGCTACTGTCGGGAGCAACGATTTTCGGGGACATTGATGTCTGCATTCACCAACAGGCAAACGGCTACTGAATCAAAACGTATCTTTCAGTGGCTTCGGAAACGATCAATAGATGGCACTATCAATAGATTTTTTTCTGACCTGCCGATATTAATCATAAGCAAACGGCTTCTTCTTTTCGAATACGCCTCGTAGATTTAGTGGAGGGATTATTATTATTAGGTTAAGCTACGGGTTAAGGTACTTTTAAATGGAAGCGAGCAAAACTGTAGATTTTCACGCATGCTGAGCCAAACACACCAACAATATTTCAGTCTCCGTCTCAAGATGTGTCCTACCTTTATTTATCCCGTACATAAAACTGTTGTCTTTTCCCCTTCCTCGCATACCCAGCATCCTCCCTTCTGTGACGGACTTAGCATCCCTTCACCTTTCATTATCTGCTTCAACCACCTACTCTGCCTCCTCCTAATCTCCCGCAGAAGTTTCCTCCACGCACCCTCCATACTAAGTACTTCTTCGTTTAACCTCCTCTCTATCCTCCACACTTTCACCGGTTTCCTCCTCTGTCACTGTTGAGTTGTTGTCAGTTGAGCATGCTTTTATTTCAGCAAACAATCGCGCATTTAAAATGACTTGCACTGATATGTTCTTCGGATATGAATGCTGTAGTGTGTTCCATAATGGTAACTTGGATGGATGGATGGTGGAGGTTTTTTCTTCTCCACATCGTCAGTGTCATTTCAGCGAGTCTCGGTTGCTACGCTCTCGGGAGAGCCGTGGCCATCGCGTTGCATTTTGACCACTTCCTCCCTCCCCTCAGGTCCTCCTCCCTATACACTCTCCCATAATTCCCACATTTCCAACAACGGCCCTTTTACCTTTTATATGCCCTCCCGCCCTTCACTCTATCCCCCCCTCTCCCAGCTTCCTCCCTCCCTTTCCATCCAGGCAGAACGTCCTCTCATCATCATCCCAGAGCTTCCCTTTGAAACATCCAAAAGCCCTCTCTCCAAACCTCCAGCCCCATGAACACCACACCTTTCCACACCCGCAAGCTCCTCTCAGTATCAGTGCGCTCCCTCCTCGGCCCTCCACTTGTAAGAGATGCTCTGGTGGTGTGTATAAAGGACACAAGCCATATTCCTCCTCTTCGCCCTCCGCCTAAAACGTCCCTTCAGCGCCCTTCTGCGTACTTCGCAGCCCTCAAAATCCCTTCTCTCCTCCTCCTTCGCCACCCGCCGCCCCCCGGCCAGCCCCCGCTTCCTCTTCCGCCCCTCCAGGTCGTCTCCGTGCCCCTTCTCTGCCTCCGGGTGTCTTTCCCTTCATTCGCGCCCCACACTGTGCGAAACCCGCCCTCGTCCGTAAGCCCGGTCGCTCTGCCGTATCGCCCGAGAGGCGATAGCAAGCCGCCCATCTCCGGCCTCGTTCGTGCCGCTAGTTTGCCTACTCCTCTCCTCTCACGCATAACCCTTCCTACCCACTTTTCCCAGAGTCTACAGACGCTATAGCCGCCGTTGTCCCGAGACACTGTCGCAAATTCTAGTTGTGACAGCGGAAAAGCGTCATTTTCTCACAACTTTATACTGCAGATACTTCACATTCTCATTTTTAGGACGTTTCTACTGCAATGCTATTATCAGTAACGGTACTATTCCCCGCGTATTCCCCCGATGAAAAATATACCGTTTGAAAAATAATTTAGTTGAACTCGTAAATTGGAGCTGTATGACGGCGATTGGTGTTGTTAATTTATGAAAGGAGGGAGAAGATTCGAGGAAAATTCTCAAAACTGTTGACTACCCCGTGTACCTCGTCAGCAAAATTGCTCTATCCACCACTTAATCAAACTGCATGGTTTTCTTATGCCTTGGTGCGCCTTTGTATTGTGTTCTTCACACAGCACTAGGCTGGTGTTGTAAAATTTGCTTTTAGTAGGGCGTTAAAGAAAACTGAGGAACCGCATATTGTTTACTGGATTAGAAAAAAAGTTTTTTGTGCTATTTTGTTGAGGCATATTCCTCTTTTTGAGATGTGGGTGTGCAGGGTGATGGAAAGGATGCGATGTTTAAGAGGTAAACAAATGAAGTTTTACTGTGAATTTGAGCGTGACAGCATTGGTGAATGTAGAATGAACTGAATGTGGTAGTTGAAAAGGGAGAATATTTTGCGTAATAATTGAAGAAGGGTGAAAGAAATAAGGGTTGAGGACGATATGAAGGGAGGCAGTAGATGCGTAGAGTTTTAATCTGATTAAATTTTGGAAAATTGCATAGTGGCTATGGCATTTTGTGGAGAATAGCGTTAGCGAAGGAAGCTTTTAGTAGCAGAAAGGAACTGGAACTGATTAAGGGGATATTGGGTGAAGATGTGAAGAAGAGGCTGGTGAAGAGCATTTGATTAAGCTTGGCATTGTATGGTGCGGAAACTTGGACCCCAATTAGAGGGGATGTGAATATGGTGTGGAGAAGATGCGGTGGACGGAAAGGAAGACAAACGAGGACGCTCTCAGCATGGTGGGCGAGGAAAGGAAACTTAAAGAGTGAAATTCGGCATAGGCGGGGTAGGTGGCTGGAGAAGTAACATGGGGCGATGGATTGCTCAATATTGTGACAGAGAGAAGGATGTTGGGCTAGCTGGGAAGGGGAAGAAAGAGAATAGGTTTTATTGGTGGAATACATTTTTTATTCTATACAACACTTTGATATATATTTGGAATAATTGTTATGATAAGGAACGTATATTTTCACGTTTATGAGAAAATCGGTTCCTTCTGAAATTCCTTCACCTATCTCGGAAGTACCATAACTTGAGACAGAAGAAGTACTACAGACATCAAGCGGAGAATAGCCCAAACTAAGAAGGCGTTCTTGGGAAAAAGACAATTGCTGTGCTCGAAGAAGATAGGACTACAAACCAGAAAACAGTGCGTGAAAGCATTCGTGTGGTGCGTAGCACTCTATGGATCGGAAGCATGGACCATTGGAAAAGATAACCAGAAGAAACTAGAGACCTTCGAAACCTGGTGATGGAGAAGGATACTGAAGATAAAATGGACGAACAAAATAAGAAATAAAGTGTGCGGAAGAGTAGAAGAGGAAAGGACCTCATGGAACACTGTACAGAAAAGAGGAACAAGATAGATTGGACACACCCTGAGACACAATAGGTTTGTGACAAACGTAATTGAAGGAAAAATAGAGGGAAAAGTCCCCAGAGGAAGACCCAGGAATATGTTCATGGGCCAAATAAGAGGAAAGTACATAGGAAGAGATACCAGGAGGTAAGGGAACCAGCATCAGTTAGGGAAGGTTGGAGGGCTGCAGTCAACCAATCTTAGGATTGAACATCCAATGATGGTGAGAAAATCTGTACATATGTCGACAAATTATTTCGAAATATCTGACAAGAGCCGTAAGGCTACGTGTTGAAATAGCATGAAATAGCGGAGAAAACAATTCGGTAACCTGCAATTTTTTTCGCTTTTATCTATAAACATCTCTAATAAGTACGCGTATGAAAAGTTTACTCGCAAATCTGTGAGTAAACGAAAATCGCTCCAAGCGTTCGCCCGTAGCCACCCGAGAGGTGATAGCGGCCGGGTCGTCCCATCTCCGGCGTTCAGTTTGTCCACTTCACTCTCTACATCCCGGGGACACCCTGCGCTATCCTTTCCTCGGCTATCCCGGGCCATTATCGTCCCTCGCACCCCGAGCCGTCCACCTCCAGAGACCCTCCCTTAGCGAGCTGCTTCGGCCATACCAGTCTATGCCTCCTCTCCTCCCAGTGTCCATGCCGCCGACGAGGTATTTCGGGAAGGTTCCCCCTCACGGGTTTTGTGTGCGAATCCTTGGAGTGGCTTCTTCGTTTTCTCTTTTCCAACACCATCCCCGCCACGCTACACTCGTTTGTAGGCTTTGCCGAAAGGGTTTGTATTACCCAATCCCATCGCACTGTATAGCTCCCCTCTCCTACTTCCGATCCCTCCCCCAAGCCCTCTCCTTCCCTTTTCACCTCTCCTCGTCCTATCGTTGTATCCGTAGATTAAATGGGAGAACGGGCGGAGTATTACAGCTGCACGATGGCGCAGAAGAGAAGGGAAGCCATTTAGCATACGCTGTTGGCCGTGTTGGTTGGAATCGGTTTTGTAGTTAATCCATGAAAATGATGAAATTTGATGAAAGATTCGAGGGTTTAGAATGGTGTTGTCTCTGAATTTAGTAGTGTATCTCATATTGAAGTACATTGGCCACAAAATAAAAGAAATAAAAAGGCAGTAAAGACATACGGACTATCCATTGTACAAAAGATGTAATACACTTCACTCTATATGACATATACACCTTTGCATTAAAACACATGAAAAAAAGAAGAAAACCTCAAGCAGAGTAGATAGTTTCATGAATATTTTTAAACCTTAGGAGACCCTCTGAGCCACAACAGGCTCATCAGAAGGTACTCTCTAATGTCAATATTAAAAATTAAAATAAAACAAATAAAACAATAAAACGCTCACATTGTCATATTCGCACCGAGAGGTATAAGTATGTGGCCACACAATTAGTCTCTCAACCTCCCTAGATATCAGTCCTCCAACAAATACTCCCAAAGTTTCCGTTTAACCTCTGTATACGTATTTAATCCATGCATGTCCCTTGGTAATTGGTTAAACAATCTAGGTACACTTACCACCATTCTGTTTGCACCACATTGATTAAAATACTTAGGGACTTCATAGTGGTCCACATTCCGTTTCCCCATTTTATGTACATTTTGTTTCAATTTCTTATATTCTTAACTAAGACGCATAAAAGAGTAGCTTTACGTAAGGTTTACGAAAATGTATTTAGATGTCAGCAAAATGGCTTCTCCATCGTTAGGATTATGAACTTTTTATCACTAATCAAGCATATTCTATTTCATTTCCCTCTCATAATTCATAACACATCTCAACATACACACACTATCTCTCTCTCTCTCTCTCCCTCTCTGCACGTAGGAAACAAACGGGAATCATATTCTTACTCTCTATATTAAATACGTACCCAGCCGGCCCCGGTGGCGGCGGGGTAAAGTCCTCGCCTGCTAAACCGAGGGTCGCGGTTTCGAGTCCCGCCTGGGTGGGTTTTTCACCACCCAGGGCATGGGTGTATGTCAAGTTCTGTTGGTCCGGTCCCTGGAAAACCTGATGACAAGCTCATCAGCCTACCGGGATTCCGGGGATATACGGGCCAACAGAATCGTCCGGCATCAAAAAAAACATTAAGTGTTCATACGTTCTATTTTTTATTAAAATAAGGGTTCTAACAGTACACTCAAGATCTCAAAACCTAAATAAAATGGAAACTTGAAGCTTTCACGTGGTGGAAGGACGTCATAATAAACAAGATAAAAATTTGTGACTTCCACAATTTATTGAGCCGGTTTATTACCGGTTTCGGCTGTCAGGTCTGACAATGGCGTGACAGCCGAAACCGGTAATAAACCGGCTCAATAAATTGTGGAAGTCACAAATTTTTATCTTGTTTATTATCTCAACACATGTTTCATATTTACTATGTATTTACAAATTATTAGCATAATCTGTCTATTTTTAGAATTATGAGAGATTATAATAGTCTTTGTAGGTCTACAGATATTTTTTATCTCTCACACGATGTGTTCAAAAATCTTGTCATTCAAAATCCCTAAATATTCGTACTTTATATAAATATCTGTCCTTCTTGTAATGCCTGTAAAAGGATAACTGTCCGTAAAATAATAATCATTATTGTAAAATGCGTATCAGGCATTTAGTGCAATCAAGTATGATGTAATCTTAGCTGTATGAGCCCCTGAGAAACTGTCTGTGCTACCACGAAATGGGGAAAGAGTCAGGATTATTTTGGTCGGTATCGCGTTAATTAAATGTTAGAGGTCTGTAATATGAGTTTTAACTCCGATACCAATAGTGGATGATGCATGATCCTTTAGTTTGGGCCAGAGAGTTTTCGAAATTTGAGCCTTGGGAGTACCGTTGTTAGTCATTCTATTTACAACTACTTATTACTCCGCAAGCTACCCAAGGGTGTTTGGCTGGGGGTGACTTATCACCAACGCGCACTACAGTGAAGAAATTTACTTTCACCAACAAGACCCACTCAATCGGTAAGCTACAAATGCTACAGAAACTACTATAATAATCTATAATGTAACAATGTAAACGTGAAACAAGAGTCATCCAGGGAACATGTAAAACATGGTGTTAGCACTACTCAAAAGATTTTGAAGCATACATGAGAGTGCATATGAATAAACCAGCTACACCACCCGTCAACTAACCCAATTCAAAGTCTTAACGCATCCATTATGGTCACTTATCGATCGCGGGAAAAACGACATTCCGGGATTTGAACCACGCACCTTTGGCTTTTCATGCCAATGCGCAACTACGCTACCCAGGAAAACCATTTAAGGCAGCAGAGCACCTTATCCCGTTCCCCGTAACAAGCGTAAGTTTACTCATTACGGAAAGTTTTGTATACTTTAAGTCTTCGATTTACGTTGGAGATGCGTGTGAAAGAAGATTGGTGTAAGTCGAAACAACGTGAAACGGATCCAGATATTCGTGACCACTTTAATCCCGCGTTAAATCAAGGCGGTAATTAAAATATTCGTTCTTTGTCATTATCTTGGGAAAGAATAGCTATTTAAGATAGGATGATTATGTATCAGTTGTCAAAAAATGCAAGCATATGCCCATACGGTCTATTTTATTAGCATTAATCTGGGAAAATTTTCCGACGACCCTTGTCAGCATGGACGTAACATCGAATCAGACGCAAATCGGAACGACGCTTACCGAGGACTTACTGTATCAGTATAAAACAGTACTCGAAGCGCAGGTTCCTCCTTAAACTTGTGGAAAAGTGCAATTGTTGTTTTAATTATGAAGAACTTCTTCTACGTTCCATGGTTTCAGACTCAAATATATGGAAATTGATTTTCAAAAATGAAAAAATAACTTGGTTTTCTTCCTCCGATTTTTTTTCTTGGCATAACATGTTTCGACACAACGGTGTCATCATCAGGTTCCTTCATCAGGTACCTGATAATGACACCGTTTTTGTTTAAACATGTTGAACCAAGAAAATAAATCAGCGGAGGAAAACCAAGTTGTTTTTCCATTTGTGAACTTCCGCTACATCACGCCTGAATCTGTTGAACTCAATCTTGCGTGGCGTAAATGATGAGTGCAGTCGTAAGTGCGTACTTTCTTTGCGTGCACCCTTGATTGCTCTCGCTAGAGTTGTTTCTGGTGGGATATCGGTCTTTGGTTGGACGGTGCTATGTAACCGTAGCCCTTGCGAGCCCTTTCAAAACCCAGATCCACCAGATGACGCTGTATTATCGTGCACCAAGGCGACACCTCGCTTTATCTCTGGTTTTATCCCTTCTCCACCTTTCCCATCTCATTCCTCCTTTCTTTTTCCTTGGCTTCTTCGCTTCCTGTCGCGCCCTTATCCCGTTCCCCCGCTCTCTCTCTCTCTCCCTCCCTCGCCCCCGTAAGGCTATCTCCTCCTTAACTGCCTCCGCCTCATCTCATCACATCAACCCCCAACATCTCTCGCTTTTCATATCCTCTCTCCTCTCTCTCAACCCCGTACAGTACTTGGCCGTAAGGATGGCGATAAATACAAATGAGAGTCGGGGAGAGGGCAGGGGGGTCGGTTGGTGCGGGCGAATGGCCGCGCTTGCCGCGTCGCAAGGGTTTAGCTTGACAGATAGTGGGAATCGTCTCGTTGTTCTCTCCTTTGCCGCAGTAATGACGTTTTCGCGATAACGGTCGTAATTTTCGTTCGCGCCCGCGGCGATATGTAGGTCGCCTGGATCTCAGAGATTTCGCTTCTTATTCTTCTTCGTACTTTTTTTTATTCTGCGTGGGGAAGAAAGGGGCGGGAAAGGTCAAACGGTTGAATCTCACCCTCTCTTGTCGTCTAATTTTTTTCATCTCTTGATGTTTCTCTTTTTTTATCTTTTTAAGCATGAAGAGCTTCAGCTCAAGATACTGTTCGTGTACACCTCGAAAGCTCTAGACATGTTGATTCATAGTTAAAGATCTACAATGGGAGTGCACGATACTCGGGTGCTCGATTGGGATAAAATATTCTGTGGCGATATCAGCGTTCCTGATTTACTATGGGGTTTACTATGACGATTTGTTTCCTGTGTAAATCTCCGTAAGGCCGAAGGTGGGATGTTGCAGATAGCTGGAGGAAGGTTAGCATAAACCCGTACAGAATATTTTCTGCTCATCTAAGGATCACTTAATGTGTGAATATTATTCCCTAAACTTAATTTAATTTAGCGCCATATTGGGAATGGTTGTGGCCTTTGATGAGGTCTTCGTGGCCAATAGGTGCAAAAGTTTGGCAACACCGTTCTTCATTCTGTCGACTAAATGTGGAACGTTCTATAGTTAATGATCAGCAGTTTTATATGACGAAGGGAGAAAAAACAACTCGCGTAATTTTTCGTGAAAAAGCCTGTAAGGTGTAAATAAAAGCATGCAAAAGTATGTCAGACTCGTGAATACCGGCTTGAGTTGAGTTGTCTTGATGATTATAGCACGCGGTTCATGATCGTATCATGGTTTACCGACGCACAGCAGTAGCGGTAAACCCACTCTGGCGTCATGTACTCCCCTTTTTAGTTCCGAGGGTGAGGATCGTTTTGAAGTGATGGCTTCTCACGCCGCTGACCCGAGTTCGAATCAAGCCAGTGGGCATGTGGGAAACATTACAAGTTCAGTACTTCGTTCGTCGGTTGAGAAGCTTAAAGTTTTACTCTTTCGCGTCCACCATTGAGAGTTGGCAAATGGTAAAGCCGGGTTTGTCTCCACCCTTCATCCTTTTCCTCCAAATATTATCTTACGTGTACCATCGTGTCCTTAGGAGCGCCAATGACCTCAAATGCCGGCTGACTCCCGAAATAGCCAACTGAACCGTCATTATGGGGTGAAATGAATTTTAGTCGTCGTGGAAACATTTTTATTGAGTATTCAAGTGTTGATTTTAATTGGTGGATTCAGGCGTAACTTGATTGAATATGTTAACATGTTGATAAATTGTAACTTTGTTATTCCGCATGTTTTCATTTGAAACGACCCGGGTTTCAATGCTCAACGTCATCTTCAGGTGTAGATTCTACACACAAACATCACTGTATATACACAGTCCGGTAGGGGTGGGGAGGAGGGAGTGGTTGGGTGGGTGGTTGTAAGAGGGTCAAAGAGGATATTCAAGAAGGACGAAAGGGTCGTAGGGGTTGAGGATGACCCTTGTAGTGCATTCACTCGGACGTTAAAGGAACTGTGGAGCGGGGGTGGGTAAATTGAACAATAACAAACTAAAACACTCGAAGGTCACCCACCCCTCTCCCTCCCGCCAAAGTTACAATTTATCATCATTATGTTGATTTAAAATTAGTTGAGTGTAAATCAATGTATTTTTTCTCCAAGCGTTACCTAAATTTCTCATTTTTCTTTCAGGTAAGAGAACGTTGGAGTAGCATACATCGGTTCAACCTCCCGAACGTCTCCCCATAACCTGCCGGCTGAAGTAAGTGGCCATAGTTGTATATAAACGTACTCGGCGACTCATGCTCCTTTTTGAGCTACCCGCTTGTACCCAGGTGTGGAAACGATCTGCTCCCCTAATCATCAACCTACCGACTAGTGATCCAAAAGTTCTGTCTCTCAAAATATCCCGGAAATATGGTGATCAGGTAATCAGATCATAATCTCTCTGCGAGATAATCTATCTTCCGCCAAAAAAACCGGTTCATTGTCTTCTCATATAGCTATAAACTGGTTTTAGATGATCTGATGGATACCGTCCTACGTTAATCGTCTAAGCCGTACGTTTTCCGAGAATAAGCGTGACATCCAGGCCCGAGGTGGAATTCGAACCCATGATATTGTGATTAACCGGACTGCGTGTTTTCTGGCAGTCGGTCGCAGTTGGCTTGATGATGAAATGCTGGCATGCTGCATGATATACTGATAGTTCATGAACAAATGTTTGTACTGTATTACTATTCAAGATATATGACTGATGTTAGCCTTTGAGGATATATCCCTCATTTTTGTTTTTTTGTGAAAATACATTTAAGCTGATGCTTTACTGCTCATTCACCAAACTGATAAAATGGAAGATTCATATGTCTGTGTACTCGAGAAGTAATGCACTTTAAATTAATGACCGTGGATGTAACTGTGTTTTCTCATTACCTTTCCAAGCAGGTATTTTAAGCCTAAATCGAGAACCCACCAACAACTTTGCGAGGAAGTGTCGAAATATTTGTATCCTTTATTTGATGATTTATGTGACTTTAGATTTTATGCTTCGGTAGAGTCTCGGTAATCTCCCAGTTCTTGTCAATTTAAGTTTGACGTCTGTCGTGACGACTTTGAGAGGTAATGATCATCTTGCTGTCTCAAGCGCTCGGTAAATTCCAAGCCTTTACTGTACCCTTTAAACAATTTAGGTGTTTTCCGCTTCCACGCAATCCTCAACCGCCAATCTTTCGAGAAAACAATTTCACGGAAGGCGTGTTTCGTAAGGAGAGGAAACACTTGCGTGTGCGATATGGTAAGATCACCCAGGTCGTCTCCTTTGACACATTAGCTGTAATCGCGAGGAGATATCAGCACACGATAAGAGCCATTTCCTTCTAATCCCTACTCCCCTTTCGCGAAAATTCAATCTCACCCGGCGTTTTCCCGTTCGCTCCAGGTTGTCATTTCCGTTCGCGAGGCATTTAATATATTTCCTCCCAACCCCTCCCACGTCAAGGGGCGCGAACGTCGTGCGCGAAAGAGGAGTGCCTGCTAATGATATCATCAGACCATTCACCCGCTTCCCCATTGTTCTTCGTCCGTATCTCTCCTCCATCCCGGTCGGCTTACAGTCTCTCCCCCCCCCTCCCTCCCTCCCTCATAGCAACCTTCCCACCGGATCCATATCAACCCTTGGAGTGTTCTTTTTCTGGTGTCGGTATACGCCCCCGAGGAGTTCGGGTTTGGGAAGTGTGCTTCAGCGCGCAGAGGAAACTGCCGAAAGTGGCTCTTGCCCCCCAACCCCCCTACCCCACTCCCCCCTCACACCGCGTTTCACGGGTTTACCTGGCTTATTGCCGAAGTCTGTTCAACGTGTCATTCATTGGTCGTTCAATCCTACCTAGCCTACTCCTTGAACATCATGTGGAACATTTTCAGCAGGCTACAAATCTGAGACTAACTATACTACACTATGAGGAAGTGTAACTTTCTCATTCAAAGGTACTAATAAGTTCAAAACTTGTCGCACTGTGAATCAGATTCAGTGGGAATCTGCTGTCTATTCCTTTACGAAAATCTGGACTGCTTCGAGAGCTGTTGGAAATCATCATCATTAGTCGTTCAGTCTTAAGATTTGTTGAACGCATCCCTCAACCCTTCCCCATCTAATGCTAGTTCCCTTACTTCGTGGTTGGTCTTCCTATATACTTTTCTCTTTATTTGGTCCATAAACTTATTCCTGGGCCTTCCTCTGAGGATTTTTTCCTTTTATTTACCTGCAATTGAGTTAATCACAAATCCTCCCTCGTGCCTCGAGATGTGTCCAATCCATCTGGTTATCCTTTTCTGTATTGTGTTCCACATGGTTCTTTCCTCTTCTACATTTCTGTAAAATTCATTATTTCTTATTTTGTCCGTCCGTTTTATTTTCAGCATCCTCCTTCACCACCAGGTTTCGAAGGATTCTGATCTATTCCAGTCTGCTTCTCCTACATGCGTCCGATCCATAGAGTGCCACGCTCTACATGAATATTTTCACGTACTGATTCCTAGTTAGTTGTCCTATCTTCTTTGAAAACAGCAGTTGTCTTTTTACCTTGAACACTTTCTTAGCTAAATGTGTACGCTACCGAAATGGCGAGGGATGTGTATGAATAATATGTTTGCATCACATTTGGCTCGTAGCTCGTGGCCAGGCGTCAGTCAGCTATTCAACCTATAGATTACAACCGTCGCAAAATGTAAGGTATTATAATACCATTTCGGAAAACAACAGAATGAAAACTAGGCCAAGAGGGAACCTAAGTAATTAGCTTTATGAGGACGAAAAAGGAGAGGTTGACGATAAATCGTGGAAGATATAAAGTGGACCAGAAGGAACCGTAGCGTTGCTGATGTAGTATCTTAGAAGGCAGTATAAACAGTAGTAAGGGTAATGGTAGTTTTGGTAAGGTTAGTGTTAATGTTAAATAATAAGAGAGAACTGACGACAGGAACTTTCTGTGAGGATTTTATAGAAAGACTGGCGCCGTGTCTAGGGGCGTAGGTAGACAGGTACCTGGGTACTGAGAAAAGAGGATGAGAATATTCTGCAGATATTTCATGTGGGTGCTAGAGAGAATAGAGGTGCAGCTAGTGGATAGAACAGACGAAGAAGTACTATTCGTGGTAAGTAAAGAAAGATAGCTGCTGGTAGAAATTAGGTGTACTGAGTAGGTACAGCAGGTATTTGTGGGAGATACGTTTCTGAAGGGAGTTAGGAGGAAAGGATGTTATATTCCAAAGTTTTAGGATTAGGAGGTTAGAATGATTAAAAGAGGAGGTCTTCAGGATTGGATGGAGGGAGGAGAGAATTTGTGAAGCATATAATGCAATTATTTTTACCAGTTAGAAGTAGATAGGTCTCTTCTACCCAAGCAAGAGATGAGCAGACGGTCTAGTACCTCCGTTTCCTTCCCAACCTACCTGAATAGAGTACCTCTAATTGAACGAATTTTAGGGAATTCTAAGGGGGAAAGGAAAGGGTTGGGACGGAACCGGGTGAAAATTAACCCGTGTTTTCAATAGTCCCGCTCCCTCAAGCCCCTTCAATCCCGGAAAGGAAGGCTGCGGCTGAGCCCGGGAGATGTCGCCTGTCTTATGAAATTTTGATGGCCGAGGGTGACGTCGGCCCGTGTCAAAGTGTGTGTGGGTGCTGGTTTTGTGTCTATGCCTCTCTCGTTCTTCAGCTGTGAACTTCCTTTGCCCCTCCCTCTATTTCGCATTCTCCCTGAAACCCGACCGCAACCCTCTGACTGTCCTTTTCCGTCTCATATTGACTTTGATCGGGCATACCTCGCTAGCGTGTGGGGTTCCGTCACCGAGTTATATTAAGTATCCAAGGCTTAAGTAAAACTTGTCGAGGTAGCGTATCCACCCGTTTCAAGTGCTCCTTTTGAGTATTAATTATGCAGGAGAGTTTTTGGTCGCTAAATCGGGTGGAATTCGAAGCCAAGAAGAGTAAGGAGGGCTTTTTTCGCAAGATCTCTTCTATTTCTGTGAAATTATCTGGGGATTCACACGAAATTAAATATTTGGCTGCTTTCAAGGCTTCGACAGAATACTCTTCCGTAATCATCTAGGCAATGATATCCGAACCTCATGTGTTCTCCCTTACATAGGGTCGTGGTCCGTTATGTCTGAACGGCCATTGTGGCAGTTTCTTTCCGCTATTGTTTTTAAAAAGAGCGGCTTCCAACCTCGACTAACAGTATTCCCAGAGTCTCGATTTGTGTTGCTGGGCTAAAGATATTTTTAATGGCTTCCTTAATCAGCCTTTTCCAATAATCTTTGGCCTAGCGCACGAGCTTGGTATCACTACGGGAGACAACCGCAACCCTTGAGGAAAAACCCATTAGGCCCGGGCGTCAATACCCTGATGATGGCCGAAGAGTATACTGTCAAAACGTTAGCAGCAGCCAAATATTTAACCCGGTGTGAATCCCGATAAAATATTACCCGCATTATTCGCCGGTAAAGTACCTATGCCTTTATGACTTCTCTATCTTTTACGCTGAGCCTTGCGTGGTGGTGGCGGGGGATATTAGTGTTTCAGCCGTTTTTAGGTTAATATTATTGAAAAAATTAGTTTGATGCGAATGTAATCATATTTTATTTGAACTTGTTTGTGCTTCTCCGTGGTTATTTTCTTTTTCTTCCCACTCTTTTCCTAGGCACACACCATTTTCCTTCAGTATATGCTTATACTATTCCGTGTCCACATTGTCCTGAGTTCTATTTATTTAAGAGCCCACCCTCTTCCTGGAACCCTATCTTTGGTAATGTTTACTATTCTTCCATTTTCAATTGTATCTATATGACAATTCGATATCGGATGCTATCCAGGTGAAAGGTAAATCTCCGGAAAGATGAAGTGCGTTTCGGGAGCGTTTTAACTAGAACTCAAGTTTTTCTTTTAGTCACCTATTGTGAGGGGAGAAAATAAATTTTTGCACCTACCCGTCCAGCAATGTATTTACATGAACTCTAATTAAAATGTTTTTTTTTTCGATTAGTGAGCGGTGCGTGACGCCTGATATTTGTTTGCAAGAATTATGATAAAAACAATAAATGTATTATTTTTCGCTTCGCAGAAATCTTTTCATACGTAGTCGACTAAACTAATTATATATCTACATCTACATATTATCCTGCAAGTCGCTTGAAGGGTGTTTGGCAGGGGGTGACCTATTACCAACATGCACTACAGTATAGAAATTACCTTTCACCAGCGTGCACCACACCACGGGTATGCTAAAAATGTTAGAGAAACTACTAAATTAATCTGTAATGCAACTATGTAAACGTGATACTAGAGTCATGCAGAGATAATGCAAAACATGGCGTTAACACTACTCGGCAGATTTATAAACATGCATTAGGGATCACAGCAATTAATCTTCTACACTACCTGACAACTAACCTACTTCGAAGTCATAACGTAGCCTTATGGTCTCTTATCGATCGCGGGAAGTAAGACATTTTTAGTCTCATGATCGGATCTACCGCAGTTTGTTGAAGTTTGTGCGATATTGATGACTTCTTTGGAAAAGAAATTGGTTATGAATTTACATAAAACATTGAGTCTAATTTTCCATCGACGGTCTAAATGCCACTCTCAACCAAATGTCATGTACCAGAGGAATGTGTTTTAAAATAGCTTTGAATATTGGTAAAAAAATAATAAGTATGATGCAATTTTTTTCTTTTTATTAATAGATATCACTTATAAGAATACGGGCTCGAGTTCCTGCATATCTACTCGTAAAGAAACCGCCATACCACGACAGTGTCTCACAACTTTTAGAGGGATTAAGGTGGGAGCCCCTAGAGACTCGGAGGCAACACGCTAGGCTTAGGTTGCTTGAGAAATTCAGAACTGGTGTGTTTCAGAGCGATACAGAGAATATTATCGCGACGCCTCACTACATTACATCTCTAGGTTTGACAGAAGCGATAAAATAAGAGAGATACACTGCCGAACAGATCGGTACAAAAACTCGTTCTTTCCGCGCACGATAAGCGACCATAATAAATACTGAGCTCCACTAAATACTCTCTCATAATACAGGTCACCATTTCACCATACGCCATTATGGCGGCTCGGAGGGTAGTATGCAGATGTAGATGTACGAATCCGGAGGGGGGGTTTGGCGTGCTCGGAACGCCTGCCTCGAACGACTGCTCTAGCACAATGACGGCCGCTAAATACTCCCCGTTAACGCAGAGGTATTCGCGCAAAACCACCGGCCATCTCACCGGCAGTACCCGAGCAGACTTTTTTCTTTCCATTCGCCTATTTAGTATTCTCCTTGTTTTTTTTTAATTCCACCAGCACCTTGCAATCCGTAACCACCTCTAATTAACTCTCTAATACCTTTGCCGTCGCTCTATCGCCGGTTTAAACGGATCCGGAGTTTCGCGACGGAATGATTTTTGTCCATTTGTGCGGTATTGCATCTCTCTTAGAGTTTCCCCGGCCCTTCGGCGGAGTAACGATGCCGTTAACTCGGATCGTGAGGCGGCGGTCTGTATGTGGTTTCGGGGCGCGGAATGGCATTTAATTTTTTACGCGGCTTCCACGTTCCGAAATGACGCCCGTATTATATTCTCGTTTTACTCGCGGCGGGAAGTACGGGCGGAGTGGGTGGCGTCCATGCGTGCTCGGAGTTGATAGGTCTTAACTTGAGGCGTGCTCTGGATTAAATTGGCCTCTCGAGGGAGAGGAAGGGCGCTTTGAAATTTTCAACTCAATGGCGGATACTGTTCTGTCCATTTAAAGGTTAGTTTCCGTCTTCATTTTAAGGTGGTTCCAATTATTGTTTTAGTCTCGCCACTTGAGGTAGTTGATAGACTAAAATCAGCCGGTTACAATTCTGAGGCAATTGTTTTTCAGTGTGTATTATAATTTTTTAACTGCCCAAGAGGATATGGTAATTACAGTCGAAAAAATAAAAAGTGGGTATTAGGCGAAACTTTATCGCGGGTGAAAATGCCCTTCCTAAATTGAGGTTGATGCTTCCGTTTTTCAGAATTTCCGCCGCGTCTTTTTATCTTGAGGACACTATTCGCCGGCTATCGTGCAGGCTTCCGTAGGTCCAAGAGACGGACGACCGGCCTGCAGGCGTCCTCAGGTTCCACTAAGGAAATCTGTTGGATAGCCGACGAAATGTTGTCCTCAAGATGGAACGACGGTGTGGAAATCCTGAAAAACGGAAGAATCAACCTCCATCTAAGTTCCGCGGAAACCTTTGTCTCAGTGGTTTTCAAATATTTTAGAATCTTCCGTAGATTTCTCTCCTCCTGTGGCCTATTTCTGTTTTCATTCACTTCCTAGTTAATGGAGATTTTCGGTCATTCCCGTGAAATTCGTAAATTTTTATACGCACAAAATGAATCTCATTTTTAATACCTTTTCGAAATCAGTTCGTGATGAGGTTTCATTATTTAGGACGATGTTAGGTAATCACTTAGGAATGTTCTGTTCTGACGCCTGGCTGGTTTCCTTCTGGTGTGAAAAGTACACCATGTACTACTTTGAACGATGAAAAGTCTAATTAAATTCATACCGTTATAATTTTGGGATTAGTTATACCGTGGGGAAGAAGGAACGAACTTCTGGATGAATGTATAGAAGAAGAAAACCGGAAATTGTATATTGGTTACGAAACCGGTCATGCGAATGAATTATTCAGGAAAGGACAAATTTTATGTTTTCACTCTGTCACTATGGAACATTTCTGCAAACCAGAGCCAGATACAGTGTCTTACGTGAAGAATGAAGAGTATTGCTATTTCAGTTGGTACTTGACCGGAAAAACTTTTGATGATGTAGGAATAACTTTAAACCGTAATTCAAGCCCACCTATAATGGATCTAATCGCTAACCGTCCAAAGCATTGGGGTCGAGTCTCTTTAAGGGGATCTCTCGTTCTCATATTGGTTTCCTTCTGCTCCAAATACACATGCTCCAGCGTATTGCAGTGTGCTTTCATAACCTATCTCCGTCTCCCGGACTCGCCGTTCACTCACGCATCTTAGTGTGGTTCTGGCTTCAGGGTCACTTATTCCTGACTTTCTGAAAACTTGACTATATCGTCTTTGAAGTGCATATTAGAAATTGAGATGAAATAAAATAGGGTTATCGGGCTAATTCGGCCTGGAAAGTGGAGATTTTTACCTGGGCTCTAATAGAGATCACTCGTATTGCAGCAAAAGAACGTACATTTCAACGGGAAAGCACATTCCAGCTCATGATGAAAATTGTTTATAAGAAGAGAATAGTCCTGGAAAATTGAATAAAAATAAAATATACGCGTCGTACACTTACTTTTTTAAGTTTCGAACGAATTACTGCTGGGGATCGGGTTGGTGTGTTGGCTAGTGTACTGGCTAACCATACGGACGGCCAGGTTTCAAATCCCTGCAGAGGAGGATGTTTTTCAGAGAAAACCCGATCCCTACTTGAGTGCTTCAAGGGCAGTGCTCAGTCTGTCGGATCAGACCTTAAACCGTCCTTGGCGCCTTTCGTTAAGACCAGGCTTATGCCGACACCGGGTCTCTATCCACCCTTCCTCCCTTAATTGTTCCCTATGGCGAAAATGACCTTAGCCGTCGACGCCGGGACGCCGGGTTTCTATCCACCCTTCCTTCCTTACCTATCCTCTCTGGCGTAAATGACCGTAGCAGTCGGTCGCCTCCCTAATTGTTCTATCCAATTCGAATTACTGCCATAGTTGAAATATTTTCTATATATATTGAATGAATTTGTTTTCAATGGGTTATCCGTTTCTTCATATAAATCGGGATTTTTTGATTCTGAGTAAATAAAAAGTGCGTAACTTGATGTTTGTCTTGACTCACATAGTCAAGGGAGAGCCACCTTAAGAAGCTTGTCCTCCCTCCTATCCTTCCGTCGCTCCGCCCATTACCGTTCCATTAGACTATCCCTCTCCCGGGCCCTTTTTTGAGTTCAAGACGCATTCCTTTTGACTAGACGTGGGCGCGGCGAAGGAAAATTGAGTTCACCTTTCGCTTAAAGCTTTCTTCGGAACCCCGTGGCGCATGCACCCTTTTGCTCGGAGAGCATATGAATTTTTTTTCACCTGACGACGACGACCTAGTTTTTCGTTGCGTTATTTTTTTTTATAAATGTCCTCATGACTCGGTCGAATCCGCATCTCTTACACGCCGCGCCCACTCCCTCGCAAGAGTTATAAATCGCTTCTCATTCCCTGTTCTCTCTCCTTTCGATCCCTCCTTCACTTCCCCGCACAGTTTCCGCACATCCACATCGCATTGCCATTGCTTGTAAAGGTTGCCAACTCTAGAGTCCTTGATCTCGAAAGATAGAAGTTCGTTACATTTCCTCACAATTTTGATAGTATCCCACCGACCTATTTTTCGGCAATACTCTTGTTATTATTAAGGTATTTCCTGCATTCTTAGGACCTATGTTTCGACAGTGCTATATGTTTTTCAAGGTATGCCTTGAAAATGACAAAGTTAGTAAGGTATTACCCTAAACACATGGTTAGTAAGTAGTATTCCAAGGTATTGTGTTGAAAATGACTTATTAAGTTATTACCTGGACAGCGACATAGTATTATCGGAACGCTTGTCGGTGTGTTGTTGTGAAATTGTGTGTAATTATGGCAAATTTATGAATAGTGAAAAAAAACTTTGTTTGATTAGGTACCTGAAGATGACGCCGCTACGTCAAAACTAGCCGTTTCTTAAAATAATTGGTGGAATCAAGCAAAGTTTTCTTTTTTATTATTCATTTATTCATGATGAACTTCCACAAGGTTAAGCCCTAAACTATTGAGATCATGGCAAAGTTCTATTTTGTTGGACCATCATATCTGTAACCAATTGCCACAAGATATTGCCTGATTCTTTAAACTCTATCTCCAGGATTATCAATGAGTACCCCCGGAATGAAACAAAAATACTTGTAATCTGCCTTATAAACAATTCCTGCCTTTGAGCTACTAGATGGGAAATCCATTCATTCAATTGTCATCTATGTGAGTTATATGCAGGAGCATTTATGTTGTGTTACTCCTTCGACCTGCTTTTGACGTAACATTGAAAATGTAAACTAATTTTCATTGATACAAGTTCTCTATCGGTAAAAACTTTTGTCTTTTACCATTGCTGCCAATTTTTTCTTAAATCTCACTTAGGAGTACGAAATAACGACGCGACGGCAATATAATGTGTATCAACAATACTATTAGCAAAACACTAAACGAGTTTCTTTGATAGCTACCTAATTTGGAACGCGTTGATTCAATTGTAAGTTACCCAGACTAATTAGAAAAATGTTAAGTAATGGTGGGAATAATGAGAAAAAGGTTTTAATATTTTGTATTGTTTCATATGCTACCAGACTTTCTTTGTAACCACACTTGTCTCACCTTTATTTAGAGACGTGGACATATTTTGTAATTTTCTGGGAATAATTACGCGATCAGCTTATGTCAGTGAGTATGTGGAGAATTTTGTGTTTTTCCCTCCGAAGCAACTTGATAGAGCAAATTCCATTGCCATCAAAACACTCAATCGTACTGTCTACTAGGAGGAGTACTTAATCCAATTACAGAAATGATGAAAAAATATCTTGGGGTATTTCACACTTTGGATTCTTATTGCCGACCCAGGTTTCGACTGCACAGCAATAATTATCAAGATGGTAATGATTGCTGTAGGGTCACCTTGATAATATTTATTGGCTGTGCAGTGGAAACCTGGGTCGGCAATAATTATTTAAAGTTAGGAATATACTAACAAGGGGAGTGTCAGAGAGCCGGGTCTCAGATTTTATTCAAAGTTAGTAGTTGTACAGACTGCTGTATGTGGTTCCTGAATCACTCCAAATATAGGGCTATATAACCAATAGTTTAAACGAAAAAGGCCTTTAAAAATTTCAAAATTCCCTTTAGACGGGCCACCCACATAACTGACAAGCTACGAACAATTTGAATATTATTAAGAATTATGCGTGAATAGTAAAAAAATGAAGACAATATTATAGAATAGTTATAGAAAATGGAAATCATGTGCATGAAGGAATAATGAAAATACGTCGTGAAAAGATAAGGAAGTGACATAATAAGAAGGCTGCCTTCGACCGAAAAAAGAGACTAAGCCGCCGACTGATGTCGTGTATGCAAATGAAAAATTTGCCTCGCGCAAAAATAATATTTCGAGTAAAAATAAAAAAATCTTGAGTGCATTTTAGGATGCCGTAAAAGAAAAACTAGAAAAACAGCGGAAGAAACATACCCCGTATTGGAATCGAACCCGTGTCTCTGGACCGGAGACGAGCACGTCAGCCACCCGTCCAGCTTGTCAGTTATGTGGGTGGCCCGTCTAAAGGGAATTTTGAAATTTTTAAAGGTCTTTTTTGTTTTAACTATTGGTTATATAATATGTGGAGTGATTCATGAACCACATACAGCAGTCTGTACAACTACTAAGTTTGAGTAAAATCTTAGACCTGGCTATTTGACACTCCCCTTGTAAGATATTCTTTCGTCATGTCTGTGACTATGCTCCTCATAGTTACGCCTTCAACCATTAATATTCTTATTCCAATTATTTAACTTCTAGTTACTAGGCATTATGTTTTTAAATTATACCTCCCGGAATTTCCGAATCTTGGATAAGGCAACTCTGGATATCAAATTTTCTGTAGTTGGCAATCCTGACCGTTGCTTTGCCACTGTATTCCTCTCGCATCGCCAGGGGTCCGGGAGGTCTCGGGATGTGTTAGCATTCGTACAGATGCGAAAACTCATAAATCAGGAATGAGGCAGGAGTTGACATTTTGCACGCTTGCCGCTCGAGCTTTCGGAGGGCGCTACATTCCTGTTATTCTTATTTTTTCCTTGATCCCTCTTTCTTCGCCTTTTTAAGGGAGAAATCGGGTGAGCATTTTTTTTTGTATCTCTCTGGTCCCTTGACACTCGATGATCGATGCCGATGTCTCCGCGAGAGGTCCGATACCTTGCCGTGTGGTTTTTCCTCGTAAATCGACCTCTCCCAAAGGATAAGCCTCGCCCCCTTTTTGGCCCAGTGTACAAATCTTCCAGGAATTGTGTGAGCGCGGTTGGATTTTCGCATCGATCCGTGTCCTGCCCGAGGCTTTGCTTTTAAAGTCAAGAAGTTTGAATCTGCCGGAGGAATGCATGTCGGTGCGAATGTGGCAGTTGTACGAGGTTGATGAAGATCGTTTTTTTTCGTTTAGTTCATTTTTTTAGACTGTGCTGAATTTTATTTCGAAGTTGAAGTTGCGTTATTGTTCATCATTGTGTAAACAAATAAGGAACGAACAGTACATCTGTCTGTGTGGTCTGAGCAAAAGTAAATAAATACTCTGTAGAATGTTTTACGCCTTGATTGCTTAGGCTTGTCATATCCACTTCTCTAATTCTTTCATCAATGGAAATGCCCTCTCGTGAACTTTTTAATTTTTAATTCACTTAATGAAGTTACAATAGCTGTTGAAGTTGCGAGTACGGTGTGGTTTTTGTGACGGAGTAATTTTACTAATTAAAATGTGCCTTAATCAAATTAAGGAAATGTGAGATAATTTTCATGTATTTTACTCTCTCTCGAAACAGTTAAATTTGAAAGTAACAGTAAGAAACTTTTAGATTGAATCGAATGGACGGGAATCAAGGTGGTCCTCTTAATTATCCGTGTACCGTTGTCTTCTCGGGTCCGCTAGCATTTGGGACCCTGGAAGAAAGATTTAGCCATAAAAATATATAAAATACAAAGGAAAGCTATGCACATCGTTGACAATTTCTACGAGGGAACAAATAGTGTTTCTCAACTGTTATTGGGGTTTGGAGCCGCTGAAGACTCGGAGGCTGCACGCTAGATTTACTTTGCTTGAGAAATTCAGAACTAGTGTGTTTCAGGTCGACACAGAGAAAATCATTTTGATGCCTTTCTACATCCCTAGGTCCTGCAGATGCGATAAAGTAAGAGAGATACATTGCCGAACTGATACGTACAAAAATTCGTTTTTTCCACGCACAATAAGTGACTATAATAAAACCGGAGATCCACTTAGAACACCCTCACAATACACGTCACCATTTCAGCGCCAAAAACATTATCCAATACGTCTTTACACGGCTGGTGTCTTAACACCCCACGTTACACGCCCATGCGACGGCTCGCAGTGTACGTAGCATGTAGATGTAAATATCCCGTGCTTGCCAAGTGATCTTCCCTCTATCACCCACGTCAACATGTACTCACTTCTCAGCGTGTCCCTCATCCATCCCATCTACCTTCCGTGAATTACGGCTGATAGTTTCTCGAGGGAAGTGTTCTGAAGGAATAATTTTTCTGTAACGAGTAAGTTATAGAGAAATCGGTCATATCATGATTAATAGTGTAAATGTTTGCTTAATCTGAGGAGTTTGAATCATAAACTATGGGTTTGAAGTAAATAGGGTGCTATTGTCTCGCAGTGAACATCCGCTTACGAGTCCGTTGGCGAATTTGATATAGTTCACTGATGTATCAAAAATTGAGCTAGTTCCACGGTTATAATAGCTATTACTAACTAGGTTTCACTTGATACAGCATCGCAGGGGTTTTTTATATCAGTGATGTTTCAGTTTCGCCAGATATCGCCTGAGTCTTCGGAATTTGATAAGTTCGTTCGTATCTTGAATCTAGTCCTTGCTAAGTTCCATCTACAATCATGGCGGAAATGATGTTTTCAGTGTTGTATTTGGTGACAGAGCAGGGTTTCCTTTGAAAGTGACAGAAATATAGCGCTCGATTTTAGAGAAATTACATTCTATTTGCGTTACACGTCCATGCCCGGAGCCCAGTCAGTGGAAAATAGACAGTGTATTCCTGGGATTGGTCAGGTGGCCAATCGTAATGGCATTCAGAAAGTGTTAGTGATCCATCGGAGGCAGAATTGGTTTTGGCTTTATAAAGGCTGAAGAAGATCCCATGTTTGGTTGAAATAAATCTTACGAAAAGAAAAAAAATTGAAAATGACTGAGTGGATTAACTAGAGTGAAACTTTCTTCTTGAAAATGAAATTATTACATTTAAAAGGGCGCAGTGGGAGCCTAGTTAACTTCTAACACTGCGGAACGCCGATGAGATTATTAGGTGACCACTTTGAAGCCAAATTTTTCTACCGATTCAAGAGGCACGAGTGTCAGTGGTCGTATTAGCCTTTTTTCTGACACAATTTGAGACTATGGAATCGAAAAGTGCTCATAATTAGGTTCACAGAGGAAACTAGTGCTCTTATTTGTTCCCTATGACTATCTTTTTCATTTTCTGGTGTAAGTGGCAGAAAATGTGTAGGGTTATTTTAAGGCGACGGTATTTTAAGGATCGTTGATGCGGGTAAGAGTTTTCGTGTCGAAGAAGGTCAATATTAGATATATTTTAGTGAAGGACGTGAAGGATGATGGGGGTGATGTGATTTGCTGGGAAGGATGATGGGGGTGATGTAGTGAAGGTGATGATGGGGGGTATACAGAGGTGAAGAAGAAGCTGGAAACGCAATTACGAGCTGACTTAATGACTCTCTGGTCTTTGGCCATAGAATGCCTTTATTTGGGGCCAATGTGCATTTTTTAAACCAGTTTATTCCGTTGCTCCAATCCGAGCACCAATCATTAATCATCGCCTCTCATCATCATCGCCTCTCATCATTAATTCGTATTTTGTGAAAATTCTAATGTGAAGCTTGGCGCTCTATGGGTCGAAGACTTGGTCATTGTGAAGGGAGGATGTTCGTAGACTTGAGGTGTTTGAGATGTGGGTGTGGAGAAGGATGGTGGGAGTGAGCTGGGTAGTGTGAAGGACGAACAAGGTGGTGTTGAATCTGTTTGGAGAAGAGAGGAAGCTAGTGGCGGAGGTTTGTAGGAGGCAGAAGAGATGGATGAAGGACGTTTTGAAATAAGAGGGAATGCTGAAGAGGGTGATAGAAGCGTGGGTAAGCGTGGAAGAGGAAAGAAGAGGATATGAATTCTGGTCGAAATGAGTAGAAGATAATATGAGGATTTTGAGAGGGATCTAATTGAGGATCACGTATATGAGGGAAAGTAGAACGATATGCCAAATATTAGGACGTTAAAATAGGTACTGTCCCAACGCCTACTAATCAACTAGTTGAATACTGAAATTAAAATCAAGTTTAAAAATCATTTTGAATATCTATGAAGTGTAATTGTTTTTTTATAGATTCTAATGGCAAAAGCTTTAGCTCCGATATTGATACTTCTTCATGACAACTCGATTTATGTCAAATATCAGGTATACGAAGGAGCTCCACTTACTGCCGTCAAATTTACCCCAAGTTAAAGCTGAAGCTGTAGAGGTCACGCGTACGATCCCGAATTGTTTTATTATTTTTTTTTAGTGGCAGAACATATTACGCGTCCGAATCAATATGGTTCGCTCGATCGTTCCCCTGGAGAGATAAGTTAAAAAAAAGAAAGGTTGGCCCTCGTTGAATCTTTGGCCAGAATCCATCCAGCTAATGCCCCGAGATTAACCCCTCCCTTTTATCCCCCAATCCCTCCATCCCCTCGCCCATACAATCCCACGCCTTCCCTTTATTAAAACCTTCTGCGTGGGACTGACACACTTTGCCACCCCAAAAGCCACCCCATCGTCGCCGGTAAACCATTGGCTTTCGCCCTGGGCTCGATGGCTTTCTCCATCTTTGTTTACTCTCCTCTTTTCCCTCCCTCCGTTCCCTGGTCGGTTGGTTATTTGGGGAGACGGCTGACAGCTTAGGTCATTTGCGCCATCAGGGATAGGTGGGAAGGTTAGTGACGAAAGGATTTCTTCGTTTCATGGGGACAGATGGCTGTGGAAACTAGGGTTTGGCATTAGCTCACTCTGAACATAAGGCAGAATATGTGTCTGGTTCTAATAGGAAGAAGTAAGTTAGTTTTAGATGCCACATAACCTGATAGGAAGTATTGAAGCTGCAACGCTGTTACGATTTAGCCCTAAGCTAAGGCTCTTATGTTAGTCTCAACTGTCATTATCCTGAGTCAATAAACCGTTGTATTCCGTTCTAGGTTTCCTACATCAGTGGTAGTTTCTTTCCATTAGTTTATGTATTGCATGCGGGTGAGGAGAGGAAACTTCTTGAGGAGATTAGCAGAGGGCTGAGTAGATGGTCGGAACTGGTAATGAGGAGCGAGGGGATTTTGCATGCTGTGTCAGAGGAGAGGGTATTGAGTGAAGAGAAAGGTTGGGTGAATAGGTAACAGGAATGAAGAGAATAGGCCTTGTGGATGGGATGTAGATAGGTAGGACGTTTACTGAAGAATGTTATCGTGTGTGGAGATGACCGCCTGAGCCCGTAAAGCCTAATAGATATTAATCCAAGAGCATCTCATCCTACCTTAACCAGTTGATCATCCCTAGTAGTCATAGCGATATGCACCATGGAGTCACTGTTTTCTGTATTATTCCATGGACGGCCTTATGAATTACGCTCCACATCGCTCGCAACTACGGATCGAGGTACCACTGAGAATTCTCCGGGACTGCCGGGGTCGACTCCAATTCTTGAGATGGAAAGCCAGTCAATAAGCCACTGCAAAAACCCGGTTGGATGGTGAGCTTGATCGACAGTGGTCATCAGTCTGAATACTGTCTAACGCAGCTGCTAGAAGGTCTAGGTCGGGAACAGTTACAGACTCGAAGGCCATACGTTATGCTTAACAGGGCTGTATGCCACGACCGAAAACACTTCCGTAGACGGCTACGTGCTTTTATTTTACGACTATGCTTTGCTACTTAAAGTAGATCAGTTTGCGCAGGCCTCTGGAATAAAAATTGACGCTTAAAAGAAGTGTCGTAACTTTTCGCTTTTTGCTTTCTGCATAACTATTTCGACTGCGGAAGAAACGTATTTTGTTTTTAATGATAGCGTCTCGGAATGTGACCAATAAGTTTGTATCTTCTGCTTCGCATAGTACTCGTATTCATTAATTATATTTCCTCCCAAACAATTCGTGGGACGTCTTCACTTTCTTTTAATTTCCTAGATAATAATTGCTATATAGCATAATTATTGTGGTTATGTGTGAATACATGAAAGTATAAATATCACCTTAGCGCTGCAATGAAAGAATCAAAGCAGGAAACTGTTAAAGATACTCCAGCGTGTATTTCAAAATTTAGTACAATTTTGGAGGCAGTGCTAAATTACTCACTGTAATGACTAGCCACCTCATCCGCGCTTTCCGATTGGATTTAAACATATTCTTAGTGTATTGATCAATCAAACATTGTCAAAAGCACGAATGAGAAACGATGAGAAACGTAAAAATTGTTAAAATTGATTAGATCAATTAGCTGCATGATATAGCCGCTCACTGTACACGATAATGGAACTGGGGGCTGTGTCAAGAAAGGTTGCGACCACAACCAAATATTTGTGCAATTTTGGATGCAGCGCTATGTTGTTATTTAAAAAATAATAATTAACCTTCATGCCATCGTAATCCCCTTTCATTTAAGTGTATACCAAGTTCATTAACAAAATGAAATATTCTCCAGGGTTTTGAACAATGAGAAACCTCCAAAAATAACAAAATTAAGTAAAGCAAGAATACAGCGTGTAGCAGAAGGGTTAAACCACGGTGAAACAGGGAACTTTATCCGGAAAACTGGCGTGCACTCCAAAATTTAGCGCACTTTAGGATGCAACGATGCATTATTGAAACAATAATAACCAGCCGCCGCACCAGCTCGGTCCTCAACCCCACTCCCCTCCCCTTTTCGTCCTCCAGTAAACTGTTCGTTTTCATTTCAAGCCCCGATAGCTTTCCCCGACTTTGTTTACTCTCCTCCCTTCCCCTCTACCCTTCTCCTCTCTCTCTCCCACCCTCCCCTCCCCCTCCAAATCCCTCCGGGCAATTTTCTTCCTCCTCGAATTTTGACCTCAATGCCGCGCGCGGCCTCTCCTCCCCCTACCTCGTTCTTTTTTCTCTCTCTCTCTCTCTCCCGCCTCGTCTTTTTTTTCCCCACCTATCCGAAGCCACCGTCCCCGTCCACACATCCCATCCCGACCAGGAGTCCTCCCAGAGCGTTTCTACCCTATCCCTCTCTCTCCTCCTCACTTCCTCCTTAAGGGTCTTTTTGCCCTCCTCGGCCCGCCGCCGTGCCGTTGGGAGCCGGGGCGACCCACAATGCACTCGGGGGAACGCGGAAGAAAAGAGAGGGCACGGCGGAATGGAGATCTATTTTCCTCCCCCCTGTCTCTCTCTCTCTCTCCCCCGCCTTTTGCGTTTCTCCCTCTTCTCCTTCCCCCTTTTCGGTCCTCTTTTTCGGCTTTTCTTCTTTCTCTCCCCTTCTTCCTCCACGTTCATTTCTTCTCAAAATTCCATTGGCTCTCTTTTTTTTCTATCTTGGCCGTTTTGCTCCCAGCTGAGCCTCGGAAGTGAGTATTGAATTCGAAATGTTTGAGCGAGGCGTTTCCCTATTCATATGAGGATCTTTAATTTCTTTTCAATTTACCTTAACCGGTGAAATAGTGACAAATAGTAAGCCTGAAGTAATCATTGTAATATTTTTGTGGTGGTTTGTGTTGTAAGTTTGTCGTCAACAATTTTAAGTATAATCGTATAATCATTGGCGATGGCGGCTCATTAATGTCTTCTCCTCTCTTGTATGTATATAAATGTAATAAAAGCCTCGTAAATGAGTATTGCATTCAGGGATATCTGAGCGAGAATTTTCCCCATTCAAACGAGGTTATTTACTTTCCTTTAAGTTTTTCTTTTACCGTTAGAGTGCTAAACATTAGTTACCCCAAAGTAGTATTTTTATATTTTCTCGGTATTGTGAGTTGTAAGTTATTCGACCTTAAGCGAAAATATTGGATTTAATCCTTTGCAATTGTGGATCATTTATCACGATTGCACAATTGTTTCGAGTTCTACAATGCTAACCATAGACGAGAAAACCTAGTTTTAATGAACTCCCACAGAAGTACGCGTGGTAAATATGCTTTGCTGTGTAACTGTTTAACACACCTATCTGGCAATTGGGAAATCCGCTGTAGAATCTCGGCCTAGAAAAAGTTTTTTTTCTGTGGCTAATTTAGTCCCTTTGGTGCCGCCATCCACGGCATGCCATTAATGACATTTCTGCCACCAGAACTTTGTTTTACACTTATGAACTTCTCTCAACGAATTTTACTCGCTTTAGATTCTTTGACTTGTCTTGCTTGTTTTAACGGTTTGCGCTAAAATCGTCTTCATAGTCGAAAGTATCTTCACGGTTGAATAAATAGTATTGTGATAAATAATGAATGGATTTTTAAGGAGGATGGAGCAGTTATCTTGGGTGATTGAGTGCTCATTTGGAAATGTTATGTTGTTGAAAAGAATTCTTGGGTCACATTTCATAAAACTGCATCTGTGAATGGTTTGGAACTCTCTATACCAGCAGTTATTCCAATGATGCTAGATTAATATTTTTAATCCTTTTTGATTTTGTCGAATGTTTTGCGAAGCAATGTCTATCTCAAACTATCTTAATCAGAAGGTTATACCGTGTTTCGGATTGTGGCCGTTATTTTAGTTCTCCTAGCGAATGGTTATTTAACTATATAATCGAAGACCATTCCGCTATATTGTGGAACATTTCAATTCATATCTGAAAAGACCTGATAACTTCGTGTGTTATACTCAAGTCATCATAGTCTAATCATTATTTTTTCCTGTAGAACTTTCTATATGTTTTTGCCTGTAGAACTCCCTGTAATGTTACCTCGGTGAGGTAACGTGCAGATACTGGAATTTCATGACTGTTGTTTGAATCGTGTAATACTAGTATTTTTTTGTCTTACTGCTTATTTTTGGATTTGTCGTAATTTTGCGTAAAATTGCCTTAGATTTTTGCAAAAAAACTAATTGGTGAGTAGTCGTAAACTGCTTTAAACTGCACGCTTAAATAAGTACACAAAATGGCGTCTTTAAATAAACCCCAGTGACTAATATTTGTGCTTGCAATTGATCTTTAGCTCTCTCCTTCTCAGGTATTCTTTATTCATGGCCTTTTTCCCTTCCAGTCCCTCCCTGTCCTTTATGCTTTCACGTTTTGTATTTTGTTTACTTTCCTTGAATGTCTCATGTTTTAGTTCGCTGCTCCACCCCTGCCGACATGACCTCTTTCGAGCACACAATCAGCTGTGTGTACATATATTCAAGAATCAACGTTTGAATGTGAAATTAAAATTTAGTCTTCTTTGTATGCGTTTTATTTAGAATTTTGGGTGGGTCAGAATCAACACGAACGGAGGACAACAGCGGATTAGGAAGAGCCTGGATATAGGTTTTCGATGTATATCCATGCAGATAGTATACTCGAGATGCTAAGAAGGAATTTCATATCTGAGAGCCCATGACAGAGAAAGAGGTTGGGGATTCCAAGGAAAGACAGCATAAATTCTTGAGTATATTTTCTGAGGGAAGGAATACGATGACGAGCAGGTGATAGAAACAAGTTTATAAGACGATTAAGCTGTTTCAAGGTTGCTGGGCAGGTGGTCGACCAAATTGGGGCACAATATTCTACAATAGGGAGGACAGCCAAAAAATACGATCCGGAGAGCAAGTGGATCATGAATGTCGGTAAAGAAAGATGTGGCGGATGTGGCGGTAAAGAAAGCCGACTACTGTCATTATCTTCCCGTAATAATATCAATTTCATCTGAAAATCTCCCTTTTTTATGACTTTTATTTAAGGATGATTTTGCTAGAACTTTAGAATTTCTTATTTTTCAAACTAAATTACGGTATTTTATCTCTAGAGTTTAAAAATTTTATATTTTTCTCTAATGAAGTCAGCGTACTAGGCGTTTCTATACGATTTTTTCCATTATATAGCCTGATGAATACCGTGTAACTAGCTGTTAATCAGTATTTTTACGTGTATGAGTACATTTTTGCAATTCAAGTGGATTCATTTTATGGTGGAATGATGTAGAAAGTTATCAGTCTTCTCTTTTCATGCTACTAGGCACTCAGTAATGTACTTTGCTATGCACTTTGGAGTTCTCCGTATTACCTCTTTTCTCTTGCTGAACCTTTTTCCTTGTAATGGCAAACATTTCTATAATTTGTAAGCCAATTATTAATTGGCCTGTGTTCATATTGAGGGAAGTTTCACAATTTTGTCCTTTTCCTTACTTTGAGAGTGACAATCAGTGACTGCTGGAAGTCGTGGCGAGGGGGGTAAGGGTCATTAAGGGATTAATTCCCACCACCCCCCTCCCCGACGATTCGAAATTGCGTGTCAAAGCGGTCGACGTGATCACCTTTGAAGAGGCTTAAGTCATGCTTCGCGTGCACTTTGGCCGTGTCTCGGTGTTTGATTGCTCCAACGGCCGGAAACGCAACGCAAGGAAGTAAAGAAAAAAAATCCCTTGTTCCTCACCCCGTAGCTTATCGAATGTCTCGTGATTAATCGCGACCCCGTTGACAGCAACGTGACGTCCTCTTTATACAGAGAGCGGATCAGGGAACGGGGGAGTGGAGTCGCCTCGACCCGCTGCTGTCGCTCATGCCTGGCAGCGGCAAACAAACCGGCGATCGAACCCCCTCTTACGGAAGAGGGGTGGGACTGAATCGGGCGAACGCCGTGTATACACCCAGCCCCTCGCCCGGCCCACGTGCCCTCGCGACCCCTTTGCTACAAGACCGATATCGCTGCGATGAGGTCGCGTTTGTTTGACTGGTGAACACGGTTGTGTGTTCACCTGTATCTTTTTTTTTGTTTCGTCTTATTTATTTATTTATTCGTCGCCTGTTCTTTGGTGGCTTAGTCTCAGGGCCAGAGGGAAAACTTCATTTTCAGTCCGCCTTCCTCCGCTACCCCTCTCCTTTTCTCTCCCTCTTCCGAATTCCTCTTCCTTCGTGTTTTCGAGTAGGAACCTCTTTTCTCTCGTTTCTGAAAGTATTCACGATCTCCCGTTTCCGATTTCTGAGGAAAGGTAATCTGGAATGCGGGAAAATTTCTCCTTAAATTAAATAATTATTAATAATATAATGGTCCCTCAAAGAAAACCTGTTGTGTCGCTTGATGCAAGGAGGCACTTTTCATGCTAATGTAATATTGCCGATTATTCGTCGTAATTTTATAGAATATATGTCCCTACATGGAATAAAATGCACGAATATAATTTGGTCACCTCTGTTAAAATAAGTCTAAGAGCAGAGAAGTGATTAATTTGTGGCTCCCATGACTTGTTTTCAAATTTTGATGAGAATATGGAATTTATGCAATAAGGTACTTACCGTACTAATATAATATTGCCGATTATTCACCGTAATTTTATAAAATATATTCGATAAAATTACGATAGAAATTCTATAATATTCCCTGTATGGAGTAAAAGGCACGAGTGTAATTTGGTCATTGCCGTTGAAATAAGATAAGAGCAGAGAAGTGATGGATGCATTTATTAAACACATTACTTGCTTTCAATTTTTTATGAGAATTTATTGTCGTAGTCTTTATTGAGCGATATTAGGACTGTCTAGTCCTGTCTTACATGTAATTCATTTTACGTCACGCAATCAACCATGTCCTGGATGGAGACATCCACCCAGGCGGGACTCGAACCCGCGACCCTTAGTTAGTAGGCAAGGACTTAACCCTGCCGCCACCGGGATCGATCGAATTGGGAGATGATATGAGGAATTCAAGAAAGATCCAATGACGAGTCATCCAAATGAGTGCAAATAGCAGTGTATGCCGACAAGTAGGGCGGTAGAATAAGTACTGTCCCAAAACCTACCAAATAGCTGGTAGAATAGTATTTAAAAATTGCTCTTTTATAAGCAAATATTAGTGCACGCAGTCGACACATTTATTCATATGGGATATACAATTGAGACCATGAGAAAATCTGCTGTCAATCACGCTGCTTAACGATGAGGAGTAGATTTTATACATGTTCATCATTTAGAAACCCAATCCCCCCATCCGGCCACGAGCCGTAAACATCCGCCGTGTCTATTCCTCCCCATTCCTTTTTCCCTCACAATCCACCCTCTCCAACCCCTTCCTCAAGCTCTTCCCATCGTCCCTTACTCCCTCCCCGTCTTCCCCCCCCCGCGCTCTCCTCTTCCCTCCTCCACCCCCTCTCCTCCCCTCCTCTGACCATGACTCGCTTTCCGGATCAATGACCTGGTTTCATCCGTCGAAGCCTCCGCAGGCAATTTTGATAAGGATTTTTTTCCGCCCGATTTTTTGCCCGCTTGTCCTCTTTCTCTCGCTATTTCTCTCGCTATTTCTCGCTTTATTCCATCCCTGCTTCTCCCACTCTCTTCATCAACTAACCCTTTCTCCTCAAAACTGCTTCATTTTCGTTCCTTCTCTCCCGAAAAGAGGTCTCCATTTGAACCTTTTGTTATACTCTTCGCCAAGCCAAACAGATTTGCTCGGATGATTGATCGGAACATATTATTAAGGTTTTAGTACACATTGATGGATGGATTTCATTGTTCTTTTTATTTGGTTTTCTACCGATTGGGGTGGCTTTGAATGGCTCTGTGGAGTAATTTCAACTCCCTCGCTATGGTCTCTCGGTTACAGTTGAGCGTACTTCTCAACCCTTATTCTAGAAGGACTCGACATTGTCGAACCTCGGAAATGTCACTTACGTGTGGTCATACCTTCGAGGTTTAAACGGATTTATTTGAAATTTTTGGGTCCGTGGCGTCAAAATTTCATCATCCTCGAGGCTTGATAATTCATAGGCTTTCATGAATGAGTTGCCTGAATGGTATACAAAATTCCTTTCACCGCTTTCCCTCTTCGTCTCTTTCCCAGAATTTCCATTTCCAAAACTGCTTTCAGCATCACATTCCCCTGAAACGTGGAGGTTGATTCCTTCTTTCGGATTTTCCGCCGCGTTGGTTCATGTTGAGGACAATATTTCGCCGGCTGTCCTGCTGGCTTCCTCAGGTCCATGTAACAGGAAGGAATACGAGGAAGCCAGCAGGACAGCCGGCGAAATATTGTCCTCAACATGAACCAACGCGGCGGAAAACCCGAAAGAAGGAATCAACCTCTATCAAAGCCCCGCGGAAGCCTTCATCAGAAATCCCCTGAAACGTGTTCCATCCGCCTACTTCGCTTCAACTTTATTTCCTCAAGCGTACTGTCTTCCCCACCTTTAATACTAAGGATTTCCTCGTTTGCCTTCCATCTAGACCATCGTTCTCTCTCTGTTCTCCATTGCTACATCTCGTACGCCTTCAGGCTCTTATCATCATTTCTCCACGTTTCTCCGCCAAAAAGCATCGCGTTGCATATCAATCTCCAGACTAACCTTTTCGTCAAACATATTTATGCATACACCTTTGAAGTTGGTGGATATGGCATGGCATCACGTCATAAAAATGTAGCCTGAGAACCGAAATAACAACCATAAAAGTTATCCATACTCTTTCTTCACTTTTCTTTGGATATCACGAGGGAACATACGAATTAGCGATTGAAGAACATGAATATTGACCGTCTAATCCGAATTTAAGGCAAATGTCTCTTTAAATATACAAGTGCTTGAGTGCGGCATGACGTGATATCACGTCATGGTTGTGTTTACGCTGGTTTCGATGACGTGATATCATGTCATAGGTACCATGAGAGTTCCAGCTTTCACTAGGGGGCCTAGTGACAGTTCCCGTGAAAGCTGGAACACTCACGGTACCCTTGACGTCATATCACGTCATCAGCACCAGCGTATAGACAAACATGACGTTATACACATCATACCACACTCAAAGGGTTACTTAGTTCTACGGAGTCCACTCGATACATAGTTTTCACAGGAATGCGAATTATTATCAATTTTAATAAATAAATAATATGTGCCAGGAAAATCCATGTTAAAGAAGTGAATGCCTGCTAATTGCTGGTAAATTATCGGTGGAAAACATCGTAAAGTTACAAGACCAGCGCGTCAGCCAACAAGCGCTAAAGGAAAATAGGGGTTAACCAAGATGGCGGCCTGCGTTACAGCTTTTAGCCATCATTAAACGGCCTCTCCATCAAACTCAATGGTATTCATTCACAGTTCCTACCAATGGTTCTCTCCTAGTACCGAGCACTTTCGAACGAGTCTTCTTTCTTTCCTCGAACTGCTTTGATATTCCTTCAATATGCTCCGCAGTGAGGAAGAAAACTATAATTATAATAGCGTTTATTTATCAGAAAGCCTTATTGAAGATCCAAATTCCGTTTTAGTTTCATAGTGAAAATGTTCATTTCTCCTCTAGCAAGTGAAAATGCTCATTTCTCCACACGCAAGGCATTCATTGTTCATTCCAAGACCATTCTCCCTTTTCCATTTACAAGATCCTCATTCATTATTCCGCGTATTTAAATCAATAATTGTATATAATTTTACTACTGTCGAAGTATTAATCATTTCTTTGTATCTTTTCAAATACAACCTCAATTGTAATACTCTTTATTTCTGTGAATTTTTAGCATTATCATTCTTATCACATGTCAAAAGTGACGTATGTTTCGAAACTTCTTTCTCACAGATAGGTGGAAATTATCATTGATATTAGTATTATAATTGTGTGAATCAGTGTTACATATTTCCATTTTATCGAAATGCAGAGGAATCAAAGCCAATTTAATTTTGTGTATGAACGGCTTTGAAGAAGGATATAAAACGGATTGAGGCAGTGGAGATGTGGATATGGAGAGGAATGTTGAATATTCGTTGGGCAGACAGAGTGAAAAATGTATAAGTATTGACCAGAGTGGGGGAAGATTGGGGACTGATAAAGACAATTAAAACATGGGAGCAAAACTGGCTGGGACATATGTTAAGAAGAGATTGTTTGATGAACTAGGTATTAGAAGGAAAGGGTAAATGAGGAAGAAGAAGAAAGAAAATGTCGGATGATTTAGAAGAGGAGGCAGGCTACGCGGGGATGAAGAGGAAGGCACAAGACGGGAGTTATCTGGAGGAGAGGCTACTGAGGACCTGCTAAACAGCCGACTACCAATGATAATTATAAGCATTTTTGCTTAGAATTCCAGAGCGCTCCTGATGTCTATCCATTGCAACGCTCTCAACTTAAAGTTAATTCTGTTGTACCGATTATATTTTAATGTGCGCCTCTCTCCTCTGTTCTAATGATATAAGTAATTATTTATTAAATATTTTTTCCTCTTCTCACTATTTTTTCCTCTTTTGTGTCCAGTACTCTTCCCGTTTCTTCCCCTCCTCTCTCCAAGTGTACGACATCCCATTGCCTCTTGCGTTTGGGAAGTATTCGGTGACTTTTATTGGCCATTATTCATTCGTTTACTCACGGTAGATTTTGCCTCTCTTTCAAGCCGTTCAGTTTCCGAGGAATTGGGCCATTTCTCCCCAAGTATTAATGGATTAAGTGCTCTAGTTTTACTGCTGCTAGAAGTTCAACAAAGGCTTATTTTTTCAAACGGCTCTGCGTCATATCGCGATACGATTTTAGGTTCAAGTGCCCTCGAATGGCTTCAAGTCTCCCAACTTCTTATTCCCCGCCCCCTCCCCTCGCAATTTCATTGCAAAACCGCGAGGGCTCTCAGACTTATGACTTATTCGTCTGGCGATCTGGAAGAAGTTTTGAATTGCCTGTGATGGTCGATTCTCTTTCTCTTATTCATTGGTATGCACCTCTGTCTCACGCAGTTCGGTTTGTTAGCAATCACATTAAGTTCTTATCTCCGCTTTTACCAAAGCGGGGTGAATTCGCAGATATCCTGTTGTAAATTCACGAAAGGCATCAGAAGCTTGGACTTCATCATTGAATTTTTTAAATAGAAATTTTACCCTCCCTGATAGGTATCACATTTCGCCGAATGATCCGTAAGTTTGTAAAAAAAGGAATGGACGTTAATTAGATGAAATTTTGGGCTCTTTTAAGGGAAAATATTTTCTCCTCTCTTCCCTCTGCCCAAGTAATAGGCAATTGCACACGCAACTGCGTGGATACTTCATCGCGCTGCATCTTTAGCCTCTACGAAGTATACATACCTGATTATCTTAGAGTGGCCTCTCAAGAGCTAAACAAAGTGCCGTCAGGTTTATGTTCAGTGTAATAGCACAGTGTATCTTACCTGAAAATGGTTTTCCACTATATTTCGACGTAATAAGCCTTGAGTACTCGTTATATAGTTACCTCCGGGTAAAAATACTTATTTTGTAATCAGTCAATGTATTTATCTACTTCCTCATATGGCTGTGAGTCGAAAGGCCCCACTCCGTTTTTCTTACCTAGCGTTTCATTCTTTGTAATTAAAGTCGATTAAGATATTAATTAAGCTATTCATTTAAGATGGCTTCTGTTACAATGAGTCAATGAGTAATATAATGAATGTGAACTGAAAGTTACTCAATATAATTCACTGAAACTTTTATTAGCTGTTAATTACATGATAATATGAACAAAATAGCAAGAAGCTCTAATAGACACATTCAGGAAGAGAAGAGTATCTCTGTGTGGGCCCCTGAAGAGAATTTAGAATACATTAACAGTGACTGACTTAAAGAGTATTTGAATTCTTTGACCAAAGCAAAAAAAATTAAATGATCCTAACCTAACGAGTCAAGGCGTACTTAAAGTAAATGCGTTCAGCAGAAGAAAAAATAGTGGATTAAGTAATGAATTCGGGAAGAATTCGTAACTTACAGGGTTTCCAGGAGATGATAAAAAGGGAAAGGGTGAGATGTCGACCGAAGGAAGCAAGGACAGAGCGAAAACGAATGATAAAATGATGGCAGGGTGATTAGGAGAAAAAACGGAAATCGTGAAATTGGTATTTTACATGGCCCTTAGATAGTAATGATAGGAAAGGAAGATAGAAGAATAACTGATTTATGTATATATGATACTGATTCCGGTGTAACTCGGTGGAAATCTATAATGTTCTTCATAGTAAAAGGTTAACTCAGTCTCATCCCACACATTTCCACCTTGAAAATAGCATGATATGCCGAAACTTGGGTCGGTCAATGAAATTAAAGTGTGGGATCTGGCTAAGTTAGCTTTTTCTTATGATAATTTGTGTATTTTAAATCAAAATTGGAATCACAAGAAATGGGTTAATTATGTTTATCCTCAGCTTGAAATACTTGCAATTGTTGTACAAAAAACTGGCTCTCAAATACTTTTATTTGTTCGAGCGGCATTTATTTGACACTTGACTTGTATTGGCGGCTTTTGAAACCGAGGCCATGCTGTACTATGACTACCATACCCCACCCCTGTCCCACCCCTCTTCAACCTCCCAGCCACTTGCTTCGCGTTTCGACTCACAGTCTTCATCAGGTACAGGACCTCATACATCATGCATCTATGTACTACCCTATGAGCCGCCGCATGGGCGTGTGGCAGGGTCGTGTCAATAAAATATTAAAGTCGAGTTGGCTTGGAGTGTTAGGTCACCGGCCGTGTAAAGATGTAAGGTTTTGAGAGGTGAAATGGTGACGTGTGAATTTTGTGGAGCTCAGTTTTTATTGTGGTCGCATATGTGCGCGGAATGAGCGAGTTTTTGTACTTACATATCTGTTTCGGCAATGCACCTCTCTTATTTTATCACTTTTTCTGACATACTGGTGGTCCTATACCTGAGGATGACTTAATGAGTCAAAACGTGTTGCACTTATAAATTAAATCTGTTACTGAAGTGAGAGACGGAGAAAAGTGCGACTGTTGTTCTTATTATTACCAAATGTTGAAATTTCTCCCGAAGATGCTCTAAGGTCGGAACCCGGGTCGTGTCAATGATATCTTGAAGTCGAGTTCGACTGGTTAATTTTCATTTTCTCCGTGACTCGTAGTTTCATTAATTTAACTAGTGTTAAGAAGGGAAAGAAAATATGGGGAAATAAACCGGGATCTCATGATGGATCAAGTATAGAAGAGAAAGCATTGCGGTATGCCAGAAATTAGGACGTTAGAATGAGTACTGTCCAAAAACCAACCAATCAGCCAGTAGAATATGGAAATAAATACTAATGCTACGTGAAAATGATGGCAGAGGTAATCAGCGAAACGTTGGCCAACAGCTAACTAACCTGGTGGAAAACCCGTGAAGATTTCATGATTATTATACACCGGTAATGAACCAAATCATATATTGAAATGAATAGTTTACGGCATATGTTGGCACAAACGCCCAACTGCCACTCGTCAATATAGCGGCTTTAAGGGAATTATGTAGATTCAAACTGTGGTTAAATGCACCAGGCTGTGTCCCTGTTAACTCCTCCTTTCGCCTCGTCCGCGTTTCCCCTCCATGCATTTTAAACCACCCCAATCCTCGCTCTGTCTCCCTCCTCCCCAGCCACGGGCACCCTTAACGGCGAAATGGATCCTCCCCTTCCGTGTTAATAACTTCTTTCTTCATCGTTTCCAGCTCTTCTGTCTCCGCTCCTTTATACCCCCCCCCCCCCTCACATGAGCCCCGTTTCCCGCCATGCTCTTCTCCGGGAGGACGGGGGGGGGGAGCCGCAGGCGCATGAAAAGGGTAATTATACCCCCTCCGCACCCTGTACGCCAAATGCTCGCGGCGTTATTTTATTTTTGTACCCCCGAAAGGAAGAGGATGATCATTTTTTTATTAGCTATTTTTTTTAATGCAGCCCTCGCCAGCGTAGTCTGTAGCCTCCCCTCCCCCTGTCCCGCCCTTCCCCTTGCCGTCCTTTTTGACTCCTATTCTCCGAACTTCCCGACGTGCATGCCCGGCTGGATCTCGTTCTCGACGTCGTTAGCGATCCACGGCGAGACTGTTGGCATCCGCATTCATTTCCATCCCTAATCATTGTTAACCCTGTGTAATATTTTTTTTGGGTCCGCCTCCGCTCATATTCCGCCCATTTCGTCTTTTTTTCATCCTCCCTCTCTCTCATTACTCTGTGCGGGGAACTTAGCTGAAGTAAAAATTGTCGCTCCTACGTTTCTCCATTATTCTTGCTCGAGTGCTTCCGTCCCCGTTGGAATTCTGGGGAAATGCTGATCATCCAGAGAATTGCGGTTAAGTGCAGGCGAGGCTTGACGACCGAACGGTTGTGCCTGTGATGATGTTCTATTCTGGAGGCCAATGAAGAGCCGTGGATTATTTCCAGTCGTGTGCTGCTCTGGATGTATCTATTTATGATGTATAAAATCAATCGTTCATTCACTCAGACCGCTCAGCGGCAAATACATACAAATAAATATTCAAACAGAAAGGAAGAAAGAAAGTGGATAGGAACACATAAAATTGACAGACACAATGGTGGTGTGAAGATGTAATGATGGCCGATTCCAAGCGGAAAAAATTCGACTGGATCGGGAATGGAACCACGGACCTTCGGATTTCGCGTCCACTGCTCTGACCAATTAGTCCTATGTCCTTATGTGTTCCTATCCACTTCCTTTCTTCCTTTCTGTTTGAATATTTATTTGTATATATATATATATATATATATATATACAAATATATATAATAATATTATATATATATATATATATATATATATATATATATATATATATATATATATATATATATATATATATATATATATATACAAATAAATAGGATATATATATATCCTTTCTGTCTGAATATTTATAAATATTATATATATAGTTATATATATATAAATATATATATATATGACCACTGTCTGTGTGCTTGAGTTATCTTTCATTTTGCCTTTTGTGTGTGTCATTCTCTCTCTGCCGGTGGGTGAAAAGCAGCATATATATATATGGAGCACCTGATGACGGATATGTAATAGATACATGGGATGAAGGATATAGAGGAAAGGTCGTCAAAGAGTTTGATAACGATTCTAGCTCCGTTGTGTGCCTCAGAAACGAGGCCTTGTAAAGTGAAATCGTGAGTGGGTTGCAGGCCTTTGAGATTTCGGTGTAGAGGAGGATGAAGAAGGACCAATATACAGAGAGGATAACAAGAGAAAGTTCTTGGTGTGATGAGTGAGGATGGGATACTTCGGGAGTAAATTTGGAGGAGGTAGAATAGGTAGTTGAGGCAGGCATTGAGATGCAGAGGGATTCTGAAAAATGTGATGGAGTGGAGGATTTGAGGTCTTGTGAGAAGTCAAAGAAAATATTGGCGCACAATCTGATTGCAAGTGTAGCGTTTCATTCTGCAAAAACGAGGAAAAAAACTTTGAGGACCTGTGCAGACGAGAATAAATAGTTGGCCTTAAAGATTTTGTTGTGTAGGATAATTTCAGAGCTTCAAAGAACGGAGATGGAAACAAGCGAGGAAGATCCTAGTGTGGTGGGTGAGGAGAGAGTACTTCTGGAGTTAACTCCGTTGTCTCAGGCGTGACTCGAAGAATTTACATAACATTGTAAATGATAAGATGACTTCGTTATTCCATCTTAATTTATTTTAAGA
Source organism: Ceriagrion tenellum (assembly GCA_963169105.1). Lineage (NCBI taxonomy): Eukaryota > Metazoa > Arthropoda > Insecta > Odonata > Coenagrionidae > Ceriagrion > Ceriagrion tenellum. Next base: position 111,545,187 of record OY720634.1, on the reverse strand, counting down.
CGACCCGGGTTTTGACGAGGCACATCATCAGCAGGTGATGCACCTCATGCTGACTTGCCACGTCGAAACCCGGGTCACCTTGAAGTAAATTTATGTGGGATAACTAAGTCATCGTATCATGTACAAACTTCTGGAGTTATTAATAGGAGGTAGAGTTTGTCTTGGGAAGAGGTTATATGCAGCGAAAGGTTTCTGAAGACTGTGTTAGAGTGGAAGATATTGAATGAGTGGAGAAGGGGTTAGAAAGAGAATACGCTCTTTTTGACGGTATGAAGAGAGGTGGGGTTTATGCCGAGCTGATGACAGAAAATGTACATGGAGATAGCTACCGACTAGTAATTCTTGGAGCCGAAATCTGTGGAGCATCATGTAAATATTCAAAATATCTGTTGCTTCCGGCGTGACTTTATGAAGTTTCCTCTGAATTTTAAATGGGATGAGAAGCTTATAATGCTACATAAATTTATTTCTCATACGATGCAGCTGTATCGTCTTCAAGTGGAATTGAAGATGATTTATCGGCTTCGAAACTACGTAGCTATTAAAATTGTCATTGGTGGAAAACTATAAGTGTATTCCTACCATAATTGCTAATATATAATGCTGGTGCTGTTAAAAGTCGGCTCTTTTAGTGTTCGTATAACTGATTAAATTCATGTTTTCTGGATTAGAATTGTAGAACTCTCTCATGTGCGAATTTAATGGTTTAACCCTGTCAATAAAGCTTTTTTTTTGTTGTGAACGAGTTCTTTAGACCCTTACCGGCATTGTGCGGTACTCATTATTTCTCACAACTTGTTGTTATTCCAGGGACTTGAAGTGGAGTAAATCCTCATCGGTCCGCTGTTTAATGTTTTAAGTTGCGCAGAGCGCGTGAATGGAGTAGAGAGAAATGTGTATGGAATGTTGGGGGGTTTATTAAGTTGGTCATGCTGGAATGATCACTATTGTTAGGTATATGTGTTAGTTTTCCATCTGATTGTAAGGTCGGAACGCGATGGTGTATTGCTTGATAAATTGTATGATTTTTGTACTATTTATTACTAAAGATTCAATTGTGGAAAATTAAGAACATAACTTGTTCAGTTTAGGAAGTATATGTCAATGTGGAATTCAATACGTTCCCTAATATGAATTTTCTCTCTTTTGCAGGTATGGCAGAGTTTCCGTTTCTTAGTTTCTGTTCACCTTCAATTAGTGAGTACCTACCTCTTCAGTGTTTCGGCAAAATGTAAAATTTTGCCGTAAGGAATTGATACTACTACCTTCGTCGCTGATAATGTTTACCATTAAGAGTAATTACGTACATAAACAGGACGCGAGGGTATACGACGCGGTAGTAATTTTAAGCTCTCTAATTATTTTGCACTTGTAATCATCATCCATATTTTATACTGTGTCCCTCTTAAGTTTTTCATCGGTACTAATTCTTTTCCCCTCGTTTTGCATAATGCCCCGCAGCTCAAGAGATATACACACTTACATTAACAGTTGGTGATGACTCCCTCACGCGAGCAATTTTGGACCCTTTTTGTTTTATTTTTACGAGTAATCCGCGTACATATATGTATATTTCGAAATGGGTTTCTTCGTAGCGGGGTACATTTAACGTCCATACCCTTGTCACGCCCGTTCTGATGCAGGCAAATGTGGGTCTCGAGAGGTCCCAAGCCGATTCCCAGCGATGCCATTCCGCTGACCGCGCCAGGGAGTTTAATGAGGTGCATTTTATCCGCGCGCGGTTCGCCATTATTCAGCTCGGGGACGAGGATGAATGTAGGTATACAGTTGTCCCCAAACGGTGAAACTTTCCTCATTGTCCGCTGCATTTGTCATCTCCTCCCGTTCTCCCCTCCCTCCTACTTCCCGGTTAACTCTCCGAACCCTTACCCCCTCCAACCAACCTCCTGTCGTTTTTCTCCCGTTTTCCTCCATCTACCCTCCTCCCTCTTATCTCTCTCGTTCCCCTACGGCTTCCTCCTCCCCCCTTCATCCACTCCCCCCCCCCCAGGTTTGATACACTCCTCCATTTTTCCTCGTCCTCTCTCGCACGCCCTCTCCATTTATCACGGTCTCCTATCCGACCCGCCCGCGCCTACATCGCCTCCCCCTTCCCCGAGTCTTCATTTCTCACGCATTTACTTCTCTTTATTCCCCTTTCTCTCTCGCTTTCCCCTTTCCTCTATCCTCGTGACGGTCCTGCTCTCTCGGACGTGCATACATATTGTCTCGATTACCTTATTTGTAGCGGATCACAGTAAAACATCGAAATCAGTAGCTTTTAAGTATTTATGGCTGGTTTTAATATCATTTAGCTATGGAATCACTAGTTATGAAGTTCATAACTTCATGGACTACTCAATGATTATTCGCGGGGATCGGGTTGGTGTGGTGGCTAGAATACTGGCTAACCAAGCGGGCGGCCAGGGTTCAAAGCCCTGCAGAGGAGGATGTTTTTCAGAGGGAACCTGATCCCTACTTGAGTGTCTTGTGGAGGGCACTTCAAGGACAGTATTCCGTCTGTCGGATGAGGCGTTAAATCATGGTCCCCGTAGCGCCTTTCGTTAAGAGCAGGCTGACGCCGACACCGGGTTGCAGGAACACAGCGCCGAGGTTTCATAACTTATCTACCAATAGGAAATTGCTTCAAATGTTTAATCTAATATTCTACCGCCGGATAAGGTTCATGAAAGTTCATCCATCATAATTGCGAATGCGCATAATGATTTTGCAGTGAGAGCAAGCAAACCGGCCATTCGTCTGAAAACAGCCCTTTTAATGAAGTAATTAAGTCTCCAAGCAATTCATCGCACATCCGCCATCTTGGCAACTTATGGAACTCATTAATCATGCCACAAGTTATGAAACCAATAAATTTATGGAATGATTCAGAAAAATTTTTGATTGGTTTCCATGTCCATGTCGTTCCTGCAACTGGCCATTAGTAGGTAAAATTTATTAACATTAGGTTTGGTATTGAAATATTTCTTCATTAGTCATCACTTCATTCGTGGGGGGTTGTGTTTCAATTTATTGAGATAATCGCGATCACGTGACTAAGGTGTCACATGGTTCAACAACTAACGGCTCGAGCGCTTGGTGAGTTTTTAGCACTCGGATGGCCATCTTAAGCGTCTGATGTGTAGTTCCTTGTGTCTTTAATCGGGTTATAAAAATCCATCAACGATATTACCTTGAGAAAAAAATTCGATTCGAAAGGCTGCGTGAGTTTTGTTATAAAGGGTTCAAGTGCACCGCGCAAGTGCACTCCTCGTGATTTTACCGCGTTACACCTTAGCTAAGCTCTCGGGGTTTTCTCGAGCGATTCAAACAATACCTCCCTCCGGCGCAGCTCGGTACGCGATTTTGGAACGTGGGCTACGGAACTTTCAAAATAATGCGAAACGGGGGAGGAAGGTTGTTCAGTTTAGAGGGTCAATTAGAAAACCTATCATATGGGCGACAACACAACCGCTCGGAGAAGTAGGATGACTCACCACTTCCTGACGTTCGGTTGCGACTATTTTCACAGTGAGATCACAAGATGGGGTTTCCTAATTAAGTCAGAGCGATGAGCGACTTGTCATGCGTGTGTGTACATTTGTCGTGAAGTGGTTCGGTATCTCAGTCATACTCTCTCTCTCTCTCGTAGCCACCCTCCTTTCCCCACCGTCTTTTACCTTCGCCCACTCCATTTTTAACTCTCCTCCTTGCCGGCCTGCGCCAGAAACTTCGACTGAAGCTCGACCTCTCTCTCTAATCCGTCTCTTTTTCCTTTTTCTCACTGTCGCAGTTCTGCTCTCTCGGGTGTACAGGCAGTGAAGTGGCGATCTTTGTGAAGTAATGTTGGTTGAGGCGTTCTCGTCAAATCAAAAGTTATAATAGGCCGAAAGGTTTCTGTGCGAGATGAAATTTAGCATAAATGGTATTTTATATACTTAAGCTATCATAAGGCCACAGTAGAATATAGTATATGCATCTTGCTTATCCCGAATGAAGTGCCACGGGCCGATGCCTAGGCTTAGGCATGCAACCTTAGGGAAATCTTCAAAATTGATTAAGATCTGTATTTTCGTTGCAAAAATGAGAAATAACAATACTGCTAACGATAAAACAATTTAATAGGGTAAAATCAGGTTGCTGATTGGCATTTTAAAGGATGAACACCTATTGTTGTCATTTTGTGAAAGGCTTCATGTTGATTTCCAGTCGATCTCAAAGCTTCTCCTGAAAACAGATAGCGTAATGAGTCAAGATTATTTGGAGATTGACCTTATTGCCAAATTTTGACGTTTACTTGAGCAAAATTGGTTTGGTATAGCGGTAGAATGCGAGAGTTGAATGCAACCTTCTTTTCGTTGAATGAAATTACTTCTGTTCACCAGGGCTCGGTCAATCGAGACTGTGCTGTAAAGTATTTTTCTTCTCTCTTCTACTTTTGGCTCTATTTTGTTCAAAGTTCTGGAAAATACGATATTAGACAATTGTAATAGATACTCATAAAGTCATGGTTAGGATGTGTTGAAGTTGGTTGTAGGGATTGATTTTTTTACAAAAATTTACTACGCTGTAATCTTAAAAATTGTTTGTGATCGTAACCATCCTATGTACATCATGTTATTCTTACAATATCCTATTTCAGCTTCATCAAGTTCAGCATACATACCAGACGAAAGGTTAATGGTGATTTGAATTACAAATACACCTAAGTAGTGATACTAATTAAGTAGTGAAATGTTTAGTAAGATTAAATTAATATCATTAAAACTATTAGTTCACGTTTTTTCAATTCAAAGAAAAGTATCTGCGAAGTTGACCGCTCGTTCGTCTCTTTTTTTCTTATGCTCCTTATCTTTTCAACCACTTCTGTGTGATGCGTCAAGTACAATACATCAGATTCAATTTCTGCATTGTCCACGTTTCAGCAGTTTTGTATTTTTTTATATTAGCCCTATTACTAATTATTTTAGTCATTTTTCTCCGCGGAGGCTTGAGTTCAATTTCACTTCTTTTGTAACATTTGAGTCTCTGTTAGTCTTTAAGCCATTTCCTTAATTTTCTCTTTTCTCCTGGAGTCATTATGCTTGAATTATTTTCCAATTCCCCAAACTCATGGCCCATTTTCCTTATTTTTCCTTGGAAAACACGCC
>OY720634.1:111412280-111539837 GCA_963169105.1 Ceriagrion tenellum | reverse complement strand
GTGGCTGGTACCAGGGTAGAAGGTCTCTGAGTCGCCTCTCTAAGACTATATATAGCCGTGCCAAGGGCGACATGTTTTCCTCCTTTCCAATCTCTTCCCGGTGTTGACCCTCCCTACGGTAGACTGTGCGGCGACCAGCTCTTTTATCCATCGTAATTTTCTCATGCTGTATTTCGCCTCGCAGGACTTTCCACTGTTTCGTCGTGTCGTTTAAAAAAAAAAATTCTTGTCGTCATGCAAAATACGCTCTTTGCCGTGATTGACCAATTTTATATAATAGACGAAAAATTCAGTTCTCATGCCCCTGGGAGATTTGATCTAGGAATGATTGAGAGGTGCCGAAGTGTTAAAAGTTGACAAACTGGTTGGCGTTAGATATCCCAGCTTCGAGGCAGTGGGCATTTTTCTTGGTGTCGAGCTGTTGTGGTTTTCGTATTAGTAAAGTTGAAGGCAGAAAGAAACCTTTGAAACGTTTTCATGCTTTTCAAAAACAATATTTGTTTATAACAAACGAAGTGAGTGTTAAATATTCCTCAGGGAAACGGAATGTGTTCATTTTGTCACAATATGTGCCTGATCATTCATCAGGTACTATCAGTGACTGGAAGTCATTACACACGACTGGACGAAGTATTGGTTCAAATTGTAATATCATTACTTAGGAGAACTACATGAGGAGGAAATTATGCTATGAAATGGATAAAATTGGTTTCAAATACATGAAAAATATGGATATGTACCCGAGTTTAAAAAAATAAACTCATTCAGCTGAGTTCTCGCCTTAAAAAAATGATAATATTGTAGCATTGGAACAATACTCTCTGGAATTATTCGGTCATTGAGAGTTTTACGCTATGTTTTCAATTTATTCATGAGCCGACAACTGCTCATCTAGTTGAGATTGAAACATCATAGTCTTGTTCGTATTTTACGGAATGTTTCTGTCATACACTTTAAAATTCTCTTATCTTTCTAGATGAAAACTGATATGGAAAATTTTAAACAAAATTCAAAATGATGTGGTTTGATGTCCCCGTCGTTTTCACCTCTCAATTTTTATGTAACTATTGGCGTGGTCGTGGATTTTTATTTTTAGTTTGTTAAATTGGCTGTCATGTGCATGATCTTTGGTTGATTCTTAAATAGCTAATGATAATTAAGTTGGATCACCTCACCCTTCTCCCTCTCTCCTATTCAGTCAATGGAGTTGCTTTTATTCGTTGCCTAACCTTCCTACAATCGCGTTATATATATTGCTCTGTTAGTCGTTACCTTTATTTCCGTGTTGTTTGCAAGTATTATTTAGTCTTGTTACTCTTTCTCTTTTGCCCTTTTCACATCTTTTATTTAACTGAAGTTGGCTGGTAATGGTTTATTTAAGACAATAACTGGTATTATGGCAGTGAAACTGGCTTTGTAGCGCCCACATGGGACAATGTTCGTGCGTGGGGGAGTTTCCCAGTTGAGGGGGAGACAGAGTAAGGAATAGAGAGCGAAGGGAGTGGAATGCATCCCCTGCCGCACACTTTTTTCCGTGCGTCCCTTGCGACGGGGGAGAATTGCAGGGGTTATGCGTGTGCTTCCATCACCCGGCTGAACTTTTTATTACCTGCCATGTAGAGTGCACGCAATTCACTTTCTATCTCCTCTCCCGCACTGTCTTACCTCCCTTTCTTATCCCCACTTCTTCTCCAATTACCTTCATGTACAGTGCTTCTCACGGTAGATATTGGCAATTTCAGGTGAGACGAAGTGAAAGTCCATGATAAATCCACAAAATTGACGTTGTCTTAAGTAATTTTCCATTTATTATGTGTTTTTAAGGGGCCTGTATAGCTCGAACAAAAACTACCTTTTGGTCCTGGCTTCCGTCGCAGTCTGGGAGAGATCTTCGTCTGATGTAACATTCTTCTCAAGCAAGTTCCACCAAGTCGGAACCCGAAACGACGGCTGCCTATGAATATCTTACCCGGTGGCGAGCCCGAGAAATGTACACAAAAGTTCCACCATGTTTCCTGATCGCTATACTCGGTTGAATTTTGAGGATGTCTGAACTAGCCAAGGTATTATATGCACGGAATCACCCCCAAATGCACATAAATGCGAAATTCTACTTAGAAAAAAGGACCTCGGTAGTTTTCCACACAATAAAGCCAGTCTGTATAGTTAAGAGCGGGAAATTTAATAGATGATCACTAGGTGGGAAGTTGAGGTTGATACTGTCCAAAAATCACCCAATTATTTGGTAAAATGAAAAATTATCTTAGGTCTGGAGTATGATATCTCATCCCCAATAAATACTTTTTATTTCAGATATAGAATTATAAAAGGATTACTCATTGCAATTTCAATTGGATTTGAAATGCGGCTTTGGTTTTACACTCTGTGGAAATTTGAAATAGTAATGAACTCGAAAGTGAATTTTGGAAGATCTTAAAGATGAGAAAATATAATACCCCAGGCCCTTGCAAGGGTTTCATTTTGTAGGACTTGTTGATGATTCATTACTGTGAGATAATTTGAGGGTATTCTGCATCTACTTATTTCCCTTTCTTAACGTGCGACGCAGTGGGGTGTGGCAGGTAGTGTTGACCAGGACCAGGTTGGGACTCAAACCATGATAGATGGGGTAAATGGTGCGACGAACGTCGCGGAAAAACGAATTGACACAGTGGGAAAGGAGTCAAAATGACCAATACGGAATGATTTCCAACAGTCACACTATATTTAACATACTAAATAACAATTAGGATTACACAACAACGAGGCCCGCAGGCTAGCTGCCGAAACTTGACGAACGACGCCTGCTGACGAGGTACACACTTCGGTGGCCGGCAGGGGAGAGAGCCGCTGCGATGAAGCGTCCGCTCAGCGCAGTCAAAGGAGGGGAGGTAGCTCTGGATCAGTGGAGAAGGGGGAAGTAGGGGAATTGTTCGTCCAGCCATTGGTTGAGACGGCGGCGTAGAGGATCACTCTTGCCATAAAGTTCCGAAAAGAGGCCGCCAGATGTGAGTTCACTATAAAAGTAGGGCACCTTGTTCTTGTCGCGCAATATCGCCGACAACGCGCAATATCGCCGACAGTGCGCACTTTGAAATCTCCCTACCGCACTTGAGCATGTCCGCGAGCGAAAATGTCCGCGGCGAAATTATGGCCAAATTTGTGCCGAAAATTCGGCACAATGGGAGTAGTAAGGACGGATGTGAATAGTCTATTAACGCAGATTATTCGGCCCGGTTTTGCAATATCTAGATCTCATAGCATTTTCGTTATTGTTGTGTTAACCGTGAGTTCGGATTTTGGTTTTAAATCGGACTGCCGATGAATTTATGCGAGCGTTATCGATGGCAGGGCGTTGTGACTTCAATTTTCGCGGTGACATAGTGTTTAACTGGGGGTTTTGAAACCATGGGCGTGATTATGGACGTTTATAGCGTGTTCGCATCCGTTATGGTAGCTTTGTTACAGATTTAATGAAATAAATGAAACTCGGTTCAAATTTGTGGACTTCCATTTTAAATAGTAAAAATGGATGTGCATAGTGGAGTGTAAAAGTTAATTTTACTAATCAGCTTTAATGGATTATAATTATGGTATAAACATTCTTCGAATCACATCCGTCCTTTAAATTCTCTGTCTTAGCATTTGAAGAGTGATTCGCGCGAACTATGAATGCAGACAGTGACAGCTATGGACGTTTGCGTTTTGGATATGATAGCTTTAACGCGCTGAGAGAATCCATATGATCTCGACCTCTGGTCGTAGTTTCTCTTCTCTCTTTTGAATGTAGTCACCAATTATGCGTGGAACAAAGTGCGTATTGCTTTTTGAGTTTTATTGGTTCTGTATGTTTGAGTTATTTTCCTTCCACCACTCAGTAATGCGTGTATATGGCTGTGTCAACTCTGCCTTAGCCTCCCTCCCTTTCCTTTCCGAGACCTTTTCCATTTCTCCACCCTACCCCATCTCCTCCACCACCTCCCCTCACTCAACCCTGGACCACTTCTCTCTGAACCAGCCTGGAGCGGCTTTACATCCGCATCCGTCCTCATATCTCACCTGACCTCACTACTTTCCCTCCCCACGGAGCTACTCCTCCCCCCCCCCCACAGCCTCGCCGGCCCATATCTCTCCGCACTCCCCCAAGGGGCACCTTACAGCCCCTTAAAGGAACAACTCTCGCTCGCCTCCCGTCCCCTACCTCTCTACCCCCTTACTTCCTCTTCCTCCTCCGCTAAAGCTCCTCCTTGGTCTTCCCCTCCTAGTTAGTTCTCCTTCTCTCTCCACATCCTACTAGTAGCGTATATACACCTGGTTATATAATCTATGGTATAATAGCAATAGAAGTTAGGTATATTTTTCAAAACTAAATTGAAAGTGGAAAGGTTTCTGTGAGATCAATATAAATATTAAACCTTACACCTTGGGGCGTCCGTTCGTGAAAGTATTTTATATTCGAATCCGTACTGAAATAAGTTTTGTACTTTTCCACAGTTATTTCTTGTAATTGTGCAACGCGTTTCGCAGATTGCTGTAACTTCAGGTTCAATCAATTGCCCTAATTGTATGGATTCGAAAGTATGTACTAAAGTATTAATGGTATGGGTAGTGACTTGATGGTATTTCTCAGTAATGAAATGATGAATAACTTAGTTTTCCACGAAAGATTTATTACTTGGTTCGCTTCAGGGCCTGATAATGTCGCGCAGCGAACCCGGGTCGTAAGAAAGTAATCAATCTTTTGTGGAAAACTAATTTATTCATCATTTAATCGTTAAATATTAAAGTATTGTTTCATTACCTGTGTAAGTAACAAATCGCGTTTTACCATACAGCTACTCAGTGGACATTTCCAAGTTCTATTTACTAAACTTCGGAACGATAAAAAATTGACTCCGCCAATGTTTGTTAGTCGTGTTTACTCAAGCAACTTATACTTTGCAAATTATGATATTATGTTATGCAAAAGATTTCAATTTTGAGTTAATCAATTAATGTGTTATAACAGCAATAATAACTTTTATATCTTCACGGCACTAAAATGGGTGCTCTCATATGCCCCCTTCCATTGCTAAAAATATGTGGGACTGATGTGGTGGAACTAATTCGTGACGAAAGATTAATTCTGCGCATTTATTGCTGATGATTATTTTGCGCGGCACTTTTTGCTGTTTTTCATCTGAGGTGTCATGCGCTTGAAATACAACATAACGAGGATGGTGGATAGAATAACCATATCCTCCCAGTCACAATGGAGCCGGTTGAGCAGTTTACGTATCTGCTTGTATTATGGGGACAATCGGTTTTGTGGTAGGGACATCAGATGTAGAGTTACCATGGCTGAGGAAGCATTTACAAAGAGGAGGGAATTGATGAAGGGGGTCTGAGTAGAGATGTGAAGAAAAGGCTGGTGAAAACTCTTATATGGAGTGTGGTGCTGTATGGGTAAGAGACGTGGTCATTGCGAGGGGAGTAGGTACGTAGATGTGAGTCGTTTTTAATGTGGATGTGGAAAAGAATGGAGACGGTGAGCTGGGTGGCGAGAAGGACGAATGAGGAGGTATTGGATGTGGTTGGAAGGAGAGGAAGCCAATGGCGGAGGTTCGGAGGAGGCAGAAGAGATGGATGGAGGACGTAATGTAAAGTGAGTAATGTTGAAGAGCGTAATAGAGGTGAGAGCGCTGTGACAGCGCGGTCGAGGAAGGAAGACGATATGGGTTCTGGACGATATAAGAATAAATTGGCGATATCTCTAAGAGAATTGTAATGGTGAAACATTTATGGGAAGGAAAATGGGACTAAATTTGGAATGTTAGGGTAAGGATTGTCCAAACACTTACCAATCATCTGGTGGAATACTTAATTTTAAAATCAATCCTCTTCAAACAATATCACTCCAGTTACCTCAAGGGTGAATGGCATGGGATTATTTCTCAGCATGTATAAGCTAAGCTTCCACATGCTATCATCGTGGTGTTAGCTATTTTACCAAGTGCAATATTAAGTAAGTTATGTGTACCGATATTTCACTCGCACTATTACGTCTTTTATATTACCCCTGCGGGATGAAGCCTGTCGTCATTGATCTTGCGGAACATTAGTTGAAGTTCAATATGGATAACGAAATTTAAATATTGCCGTTAAATATTTAAATACTTTAATACAAAAACTGTTACAAAATAATGTATTAGCATTCTATACAGAAATTGTAAATATCATCTGGTAGAATAATAGCAGTAATAAATTCGATGTATGATCGCATCAATTTAACCATGAGATATGACTAAAAAATTCGAAGTTGAACAAACATGGAATCAAATCAAAATTTAAAAAATGAAGTTATCTATCGTCGATTTGCACTAAGTTTGGGAATGGTGACAATTTTTGCGGTGTGTTCATTCCTACCAAAATTTCAATATCACCTGTCAGTGGCATGCCCAGTGGCGTTCGGTCATTCGCGCCCAAATGGGAATGTTCCTTTTCCACGTGGCTCGTTTAGTTTCCCAGAGACGCGTGGTGCTCGGAAAATCACCCAGTCAGGGCTCACTCGGACGTGACCGATGAGGATTTACTCTAATTTGAACCGAGGCCCTCCAGTCCGTCTGTACTCACTTCGCCTTCAAGTCAGCGGACGTGTCGTTGAGGATTATCCCGGAGAGGATCGAGCCTTCTTTTAGTTCTCAACGCATAATCTTCCCATAATTTTGTGGCAATCACTGCCACATGTGATTGACGTTAAACCTCTGTATTTATAGCAACTTTTTTCTTCGGGTGTATATTGAATCTTAGCACATCCATTCAAATGCTTATGAATCTGCTTTGTGGCATCACTGCGTGTCGTAAACTAAACACTGTAATTTCACACACCACTGTTCTGCCGCGGTTTCTGCGAATGAGCGCCATTGTGAAGGTGATATTTCTCCCTTAGTCTCATCGGAAACATGGTGAGACATTGATAGAAATATTTTCGTGTTTTTGAGGAGAGAAGTTTAATCTTGATGAAGACTATCTACACCTACATCTACGAAATACCGTACAAGCCACCACTAGGGTGAGTGGCACGGGGTGATTCCACACCAGGCATGCAGCACTCATCCCAGTTCAAAGCAGAACCGCGCACGTTCCCCCGAATACCAGGCGCAGGTCAAAAGCAGTCAGGAAAACGGTACGCAGTCAGACCAGAAACCAGGAGAGTGATACGTAGAACATGCTACCATGCAGAACACTGCTGCCAAACTTACGCTCCACGTACTCACCCATTGGTCACGTTGGTGACCGTTCACAACCCTACACTACATAAGAGAAAATTACGCTAATGAATAATATTTGCACAAGGGACATGTAATACATCGGGTCATAAAAATTTTTCTTGTGTGAGAGCTCCCTGATGCAAACCCTATGAAGGTAATAGCCCTAGCTGTGGCCCATATTCAGTCGACAATATGGGCTCTTATGGACATACTTTTCCAGCGTACATCTCCATTTGGCCGTATATGCGATGTTGCAAGTAGCAACAGAAGGCTTAATTTACCACTATTGTTGTGTTCTTTATTCTTACCTGAGAATATTCCCTTGTGCAAATATTATTCATCAAAATAATTTTCCCTCATGTAGCGATGGGTTGCAAACGGTCACCAACGTGACCAATAAGTGAGCACACGCAGCGTATGTCTGGAAACAGTGTTTTGCATTCGTCCCATAGTGTCAGCTAAATGTGGACCGCTCCGTTGTATGTACCTAGGAGACATAAAAATGCAGCAAGTAGACGGAAGCTGTGTTGATTGTACGTGAAATTAAATTATAAAATTATAGAATCGTTACTCTTTCTGTACTTGCAAACAAAGACCTTATCATCACCTTGACGACAGAAAGTGGGAAAGAAGTCAGTTAAATCCGCCATCTTGACCACTACTCAAAGGAGGAATAGCAATAGGAACTATGAGAGAGTGAGATAGATATAGTCTTCATAATGATGCTCTTATTAATTAACTCGACAATTATTAATTTGACGTGTGTAAATGAAAAGTGTTTCCTTAATTTCAACTTATCGCATCGGCCTGTTATTTGAATTCATGCAATCACGGCGTGGAAGTAAAATTTAAGAATTAGTGGTGATCGTAAACCCTAAAATGTTACTTCGAATACTCATCTTTTCAACAGATGGAGTGAAGCTGTGATAGCGACTAGTATTTGATTGGATTGATCCATGCGAGCCGACACCTGTCAGGAAGCGTCAATGCCGGGAACAAGAGCTTCCATTGAAAAATGTTTCATCCTATTTCTTGTTTCCAGGAAGCTTGATATTTTTAATGGCTAAAAGGTGAAAGATCTCTGTTTATTTTCAGATCATATACGCATGTGAAAATATTTTGTTTTCCGTTTGTTTTTCATCCGAGAGAGCTCTCTCTTAAAAATACATAATTTATGTCCAGTAACTGCGTCCGGTATTATGTATAAAAATGTAGGATATTGTATATACATATTTACTTTTAAATGTTGGTTTTCTGCAATGGATTTCCAAATAGTGTCGATAATTTATAGTCGTTGTCTCTATAAATTTTTTTCCTTATAAAGGAATATTTTTCCGATTTTTTAATGCATCTCCAAAAAGTACCTTCTGCTATCCTTGTTTTTCCATCTTTGTGTGTGGGTTGGTTTGAAATATCATGGAGATGGTATATGTGGTTCATCGCAAGACGACCCGTTCCATTGCAATTTTTTTAAATTGAATAATCCTTGTTGCATTTTGAATATGGCAATTTTCAGAATGGTTATCAGGCAAAATTTTTTGGAATCAGCTTAGCATCGTAAATTGAAAGTTGTAACTTATTAGTTTATTATTATTATTATTATTTATTAGTTTGCGTGGAATGACTAAGTTACAGCTTTCATTTCACACTGTCACTTTTTTTCTTCAATCCCTTCATCGACTTTCATTAGCGTTTTCGAAAATTTCATTATATGTTAGAAAATGTGGATTTTAAAGTACGATTACGTGGGTCATTGAAGGCGACGTAGAGAGCTGAATGATGAAATGTTTATTTGTCTATCCCTGTGAGCCGAATTAGTCAAATGTACTGTTGTTAGATATGCTGTTTTCCTTTACTTTTATTCGTACATGGACGCAGAAAGAGCTGCGAATATGCTCAAACGTACCGCTTTAAAGCGATTTCCAACTTATGGCCTTTTCTAAATGCTGTAATGTGTCTTCGGTCCGAATTTCATTATTACTCAATGGCTGCCTCGCGTGTAATGGGAAATTGCTCCCATTGCTCTCGGACTATTATTCTTAATTTATTTTTCTAGCTCTCAGCTTTGCTTATCAAATATGCCGCTCAGACCTATGTTTCCGTACCGATTGTTAACATATTGCGAGTTGCTTGTTCATTTTCCGGAGGCTCCAACATTTGGCTTTCAATTTACTTCGTGTTGTGATCTTGGACAAAGTTTGTGGGAAATATACAGTTCAAGAATCTTGCTCTTGCGTCTCATTTCGAAAACGGAAAATATTTAAAGCACTTGCTGCGACTTTTGTCGCTAAACCTGAGTGCCATCTGGCTTGAATTAGGAGGCAAGAAGGACTCCGTGTCTGCAGATTAAATTCCTTAGCCTAGGATTTGATGACAAATTTATTTTCGGAGCATTTTGTATTCCATCGTCGTAGCCTCTTGGGATAGAATGGCGTCTCTGGTGAAAGTCTCTTCGTCCAGCAATCTTTTTCTCATTAACTTTTGACATCAGGAGCCTTTCACTTGTCTAGAGTTGATGAAGCCTCTTGGCGATTGCAATCTTTCCTGCCAGCGTATTTAATGCTTTTGCGACTCCCTGTATCGGTGTTTGTGGAATAAAGAAGTTGCTGTTCACTGAAAAAAACAATACATTAACATGCTCTTAAGTTTAAAGGTAGGTTTTATTGAAAATCAGAGAATATCCTCTAGAGTTTTACCCGTACAAGGCCCTATCTACCTCTTCTACTGCTAGTATTTAGAATGCCAAAATATAAAGAAAATAGTGTATAAAGTGTTAAGGAAATATAATGTGTAAAAAGTAAATAAAAAGCTGGCAAGCATTTTATTAGAAGTGCTGAGTTACATGGTGCAGAATCGTGGGAAAGAGGACGAGGATATACGGCTGGGGTTTTAGATGTGGCTGTGAAGAAGAGTCAAGAAAGTGCAATGGATGAAATGGAAGACAAATGAGGAAGTTCTTAGAGTGGTGGATGAGGAGAGGAAACTAAGATGAGATTGGGAGTAGGCAGAGTAGGTGGTAGGGAGACGTATTCAATGGTGGAAGATTGCTGAAGGCCGTGATATAGGAGGGCGTTGGGTAAAATAGATTAACTACATATATTTTCACTGATGAATTTAATGCTAGTTCCCATCCGTATATTTGCATATGCTACATCATCAGGTGTTCTTTATCATTCTGATGAATGTGCGATGACATCATGTGATTAAAACTGTTTTGCGTTAAATTAATCAGTACATATTATCTAGTTTTTCATTAACTCTCTTTGTATTTTCCTATACATGGTAACGAATGAATAAACTTTCTCTGGATAAGTAGCAACAAAATAAACATTTTTAACGAAGATTCACTCGGAACTATCTTAAAGCCCCGAGTATAAATAAATTAAAATGTTGGCTGCAGGGAGACAAAATAATTATTCTTCGACGTTGACGCATGAGAAAATAATTATTATTATAGGGTAGATTTATTTGAAACCATGAGTTTTCTCAGAATTGAGCCTTGAACAAAATCTTTCCCTAACAATGTATTGTTTGACTATTTTCCATCTTCATTTTCTTGCTCTTACTTCTATGTTGCTCGAGCATACATCCGGTGCATTCGCATTGACAACTTTTAAAGGCATCTTTTTTAAGAAGCCAAATGACATGCTCTTGTGTCCACCATCTAATCATCCCTGTGATAATTTTCTATGCGAAGCTCTCATCGGGTTAGCAGTACCAGGATACCGTGTGTGAGTCGCCCGAGAGAATTTCTCTCCTCTCTTGGCCTCCCTTACCACCAGTCGTAATTCACAATACAATCTCCGCTGAGCAGTCCGCCCATCGACTCATAGTCCTCTCTTCCCTCGGCACGCACTCCCTGTCTTCGGATATCTTTCATCTTCTTCCCTTTTATCTCTTCCTTCGTCACCCATACCCTGTGGCGTTGCTATAATTTGAGCCGCCAAGAACGTTTTGCCGTTTTCCATCTTTCGTACCGCTAATAGGCGCCAAACTTGGCTAGACTTGGATTAAACTTAATTTGAAAATTGATTTCAATTTTCGTTTTGCAAAATTTAACGTCTCCATTTTAATAAAAATGTGAATTCCATGGTAAAAATTGTTTATTTTTTATTAATTGCAGTATCGTATAAATTACTACCAATGTCTATTTTGTTTGTTATACAATGTTCCACGAATAATAGCTATGTAGACATTCCAAAAATGAGGATGGTATAAAATAATCCTTTTTCTTTTATTTACTAATTGAAATGCACTGAAGTGTATTTTTTTGGGTTTTTCAAATAGCAAAATCATTAAAGTTGCACTCAAAGTCTATTCCGTTTTTTATTTAATCTTATACCGTCGATATAAAAAGATTACTTTTCTTTTTATTTATTTTAATTGATAATTCTCGGTGTGATTGAGAGTGATACTCTTCTTACTGATGGAACGTTTTTGGGAATAGTGCCATGCCAAAAATGGCAATCAAATACCAAAAATGCCGCACCATAGAGATGTGCTGCCTAAGGCGAATCGACGCCGCCGTCCATAGCCATCTCTTCGCTCACACACCTTCTTACCCCTTCCAGCATACTTCGTTTCTCTCTCTCCATCCGCTTCATCGCTCCTTCTCCAAACTGGCTTTTATCCTCACCCTCCCCCCTGGCATTTCTGCCAGCCCAGGGGCGTGCCGAGTTGATGGCATTGGAACGTAAAGTGGCTCAGGCAAAGGCTAGCGAAGGTAGTCAAGTCCAGGTCGTCCTTCGCTTCCCTTCCTCAGGGATTTGGAGTGAGCTCTTGCTCCCCTCGACCCAATATACTACCCCCCGTCTCGGTCAAAATGCTTTGCAGGACGGGATAAGGAACGGGGAAGGAGAAGGGATGTATGTACCAATAAACACCCCGATTCCCCGATTCGCCCCGCCTTTTGTGAGCCTGTCCTGGGACCCGACGCCAGTTATCCAATGGGAAGTGGGGAGAAAAAGGTCGAACCTAAACTCTTCATATCGCGGAAAATTGAAATTTGACGGCTGAAGTCGAGAGGCAGGTTAGGACTAGTTCCGGCTGGCGATTCTTTTTTTCCTCGCCCGGCACTGCTTGGTTCTTCTTTTGGGCTTTTGAAAAGGGACTTTTTCGACGTCGTGGGCAGGGCGGAAGCGCACCAAACCCATTACGTTTCAGCGCACATCAAATGGCTCCTCTCCACGATCTAGTTCTGGGCCCTGGGTACTAATTGGCTTGTCAGCCTGGGATTTCCGTGTGGCTCAGTGGGAGACGAGAGCTTATTCTCCTCCGGGGGGAAAAGGAGCGCTTGAAGTAAACGGTGCAATAAGTTCGATTGATCGCTGAAAGGTAGATGCATTATTTTTTTATTCTAGGTTGCGCACCTAGAAATTCCTTCTGCCGCTATCCCATAAATCCAAAATTTCAATCTCAACATCTGTTTGGTGCCCTGTCAGTCATCTGAAAGGTGTGCGGCATGGGGTCAAAAAAGAAAATACTCATACTGTTGAAGGATACGGTGCCTTTCAGGGGAATTGTCGAGTAAATTCTTCACGGGCTCCCTTACAAATCAAGAGTCGAGATTTCGTGATTTCGATGTTTTGATGACTAGTTCCTCCGTCGTTTTCCAGGAGTTCGACGCCAAGACTTCATTTTTCTGTATTATGCGACTTTGAATTTGGCTTCTGGACCTCCTGACCCGAACTTGAAGGTATAAAACACGGAAAAATCGAAGTGTTATGGCATGTGTCTCAGTGAAAAAATGGTGGAGTCAGCCAACGGAACGCCGAGTTGGTCTTTGAACCCCTGACCCCGTTGGAAACCCCACAAGACTTAAGTTACTCCTACCGTTTTTGGTTAAATTATAAGTACATTGATTTTATAAGTACCAGACGAGGATTGGACTTAAAGTACATTATGGATTCTGGTCACCATTTCATTTCAGCGGGATGGACACTGCACTGGTACCTCGCGGTGTCCATTGTTCAAAGTTCACCCATGCTAACATGAAAATTGTATGAAAATTATTACCAAATTACGGGACCAAAATCCTCGTCGTTAGGCGTTACTTGGTGCAACCACTCAGCTTCTAAAGAACAATTCGCAATTGACTTTGTAGGTTCCACAAAGCAAGTTCTAATAACCAGTTACTTTTAATATAGTTCTAATAACTGAGGCGTAGTGTGCAGTACCTGATAATGCATGCCGTGGTCTCATAAACCTGATGTATACATAATTTTAAATTGACAAAGCTTACTACGAATCGTTTTTTTTTATTAGAGACACACTGGGCATTGAATTAGATTAGTACCCAGTGCAGAAGTGTTTTACGTGTAAAAGTGTACCCTAGAGACTAGGGTAAACAATAGGAAAAAGATTGCCGGATCGATAAATTTAGGATTCTATTTTTTTCCATGGGCAACAGGTGACTAATAGGTGCATAAAATCATGTCTATGTAATTCCCTCCCTTACTAGGCAGAGTGGCCGTTATACTTGTGTTTCATAGCAAAGCATTATTTCGAACACATCTCCCCGCTTGAAATTCCCGGCATGTCTTCGTTTTTTGAGTGAATTAGTATATCCTTCTATTCGTGCATTAATGGTATATGCTATACTATCAGTAATTTCCCGGGGAATGAAAAGTTTGTCTTATTTCCATAATTTACACCCGCCATTCTGTCATGCAGCCTCTTTTTCAACTCCTTTCCCTTGGTTGACATTCTCTTTGTCCTGTCTGCCTCTTTCCGGAGAGTCAGTGGCTCCTGAGTAGCATCACCCTCACAGTTGTCCATCTTTCCTCTCCCATCGCCCTGTTGTCCTCAGTCTCTTATTTTTCTCTCCCCACCCCGAAGCGTCGCCCTTTTGGCTACTCTTATCGTAAACCTCTTCTGCCTCTCTGGCTCGAATTGTTTCCCTTTCCTACTTTATTTTTGATAATTGCTTTTTCGATCACTAATTCTCCCGAGGCCTCTGAGAGTCTTTGCCAGAGGTTCCTGCGCAAGTATATGCACCATATTTTTCCCCATTTAAAACACACCTTTTTCCGAGGGAAATATCGTTGTGAAATCGGTCTGTAGGTTGTTAAAGTCATGTTCACCTTCTCCCTAAAGATGATGGACTATAAATTAGAGCATTCAGTGACGCGGTGTTAGTTGGATCAATTAAAAAAAAATTTCCCTTGAAACTCGAGCCAATATACTCACCAGTTGAAATGTTGGTTCAACAGTTATCAGTGAATATTCTGGGTTAGGAATGGAAAATAATGAAGGGACTTAAAGAGAAAGCAAAATAGGTGGTTGGCAGGATTATTTTCTGCAAAATGCTGCTTACAGTTGTTATAGAAGGAAGTATGTTTGGTACGCGGGGATGTTGAAGAATAAGAATAGACTTTATAGATGGAAGTTATGGAGTTAGGATGTATGCCGAACTGAAGAGGAAACTTTAGAAATAAAGTATATGTTTTTGGTAACAAGTAGGTGGAGATTATTTTACCTTTGTCAAACCCGGCTTAAATCTTCCAACATCGTTATCATCATTTGACATTGTACTAAATTGAAGAGAGGTGTAGTCCTACGTTTCTAATTTCTCCGTTCTCGGGAAGTCTCGTGAAAGTTTCTAAACAACTATTTTTTCCTATGTTTAATACTTAAGTATACTCTAAAAACGTCTAAAAATGTCTATGCATCCACTTCTCGTGTTCTGCGCTGACCCAACGTAATCCTTTCCACGCAATCTCTTTATCGTTTTTGCCTCCGTGCGTTCTTGGTCCATTTTCGCCGACTCATCATTTCTCCAATCAGCTTCAATCCAGCTCGTAGAACACTTTTAAAAGCACAAAATCACCCTCCTTTGGAGTTATTGGCTTTTGATAGTTCTTATCTTTGACTCTGTCCTTTTCTCTTCGTTTCCATTGTCGCTTTTTTGTCCCTATTTTTCGTTATACTTCCCTAAGTCTATTGCATTCTTCTGGTCCCTTTCTCCCCCATCTCCTTTGGTGTTTCTTTCGGTAGCGGCATATTATACGGGCTGAAAGTGTGAAGATCTAGGTTAATTGCTGCCTTACGTCTTTGCTACTGTGTTGTTAGTGATGACTCTAGTATTGGGTGTAACGTTTAAGGCATGACACCGAAACCTGGAGTCTGAGGCAGAAGGATGAGAGAGAAATGGATGCATTTCTGATGTGGATGCGGGATGAAGGGTAAGTTGCGATGGGTGGAAAGAAGACTAGCTAGGACATGCTTGGAACAGTGGGTGGGGTGAGGAAACTGCGGTATGAAAATAGGCAAAGACATGGTGGTGGGTTGGAGCAAGTGTTGAAGGGCAAGCGTATGCTGAAGGCTGTGATGGTGGGGAGTATGTTGACTAAGTAGGGAAGGGGTAAAATAAGACAAGGTTTTATGGACGAGATGAAGAGAGGTAGGATGTTTGCAGAGATGAAGAAAGAGATCGTCTTGGGATTATTAAAGATTGGTTAAGGTGAACTTTACTCTGACGAAACCTACCGTAGCCGATGGTAAAGCAGTAGTTTCCGTATTAACTGTGTGGAATTTGTGTTCGTGACTTGAATAGTTCAAATATTACCTATTTTTTCCCTTTATTATTTCCCATCTTAGTTTAGATGTCAAAAGTCATAATATATTTAAGTTAATAATGACGTTTCATGTCCAAAACCATGGAGTGCAATGATGTGAGGAATGATCAAAAGATGTCTCTATTGAGTGTCTCAATTGGTAGATCGCCTTTAATTATCCTAACCGCCTTCTTATTAAGCCGATGGCTCCTTTGTCTTCTTTTATTTTTCTCTCCCTTTTCCCTTTTCTTCCGTAGCTCTCTTGTCCGCATTTTCTTATTTTTCTCCTCTAATCTCTACTCTCTTCGGCAGTCTTCAGGTCTCCTTTTTCCCTGGCCATTCCTCATTTTTCTCTCGGCATTTATTTCGGCGACCGCGTCCATTCCGGGCCGAGAGAGAGAGAGAGGCGAGTTAATTGCTGCCAAAGGTCTTTATTATCCCTTCGTCCTTCCTTTGTGACCCCCCTTGTGGGGGAAGGAGCGGATTCGATTCTCCTTCCTGTCTCTCTCTCTCACCCTGCGTCTCGTAAATCCTGGCGAAAGGGGGTCAGGTCAGCGGTCTTCAACCCTCAAGGCGGGGGGGCCAGGCCGCCCGCCAATGCAGCTGCTCTTCGCGTCACCCGACTACTCTCGCTGGAGAGTTATGTGTCGGGCGACCCCTGTCGCTTTACGATCCCCTGCGATCCCACAACCCCCCCGCTCCCACTTTGAAAAAGTGGTATAACTGTCACACTTAGATTTATTCGCCCAATGAATTGATAATTTTTGCCGCGTTAAAAACCTTTCTTCCCAAAAAGTTTTCAGTGCTTGTCATCGAGCGTTCTATCGTGCGTTCGTTAAAAATTTTGCGATGCGACTTTTGGGGAACTCAAATTGAAATAATTCGAATCCGGCCGTGCACATGTTTAAAATGCCTGGCGGAATTCCATGTTTAATAATGGTTTCCGCGAGGAAATCTGTGGATATTTTTGGTAAAGACATGTTTGTCATCGCCATTTAAACGGAACACTATACCCTACATCGCTGCTTATGATTTAATGCATATCCAAATGACTTGGCGGTAAATGGGAATGTTGTTAGCAAGTATTTTCAGTAGGCAGTGTGTGTTTACATACGAATCTTGTGAATTATTTTCTGCTTTTCGAGATTATAATGCATGGCTTTATGAGTATATTCTCATCAGTGGGTTTAGTTGAATATAAAATTGACGAATTTCTCGCTGCTAATTGTACTACACCTCGACCGGTGTCATCGCCTAAGCGTAAACTCACACGCAATTCAAGTTTCGCTTGCTTGTCCTAGTGAATTTTTGTATCTTATGATGATGACCCATCATGATAGCTTTGCCGATGAGAAGCTACACTCTAAAAATTCTACTTATTCTTCCGAGTTGGCCAACTACGACATTGGTGGTTCATTATGGTGGTATTCTGTCCATTTATGTCCGGTCCTCAATTTTTCCTATTCTGAAATATATTGATAAATAGTGAAAATTTTGCTGCCCCTTAATATTGAACTGTGACATTAGAATAACCTCTATGGGGGTCACCGTATACACGGTAGCGAAACCAACCTCCTCGGCCACCTACCCTAAGCGGTCACCTCTCTAAGCGGTTGATTTATCGGGAACGGAATGAATTTCGCATACATATAAAAAATTACATTTCTCCTCCCTTCAGCCGTCACCTCCATTCCATGGGGTCCTGTGGTGGCCACTTAATTAAGTTTTTACTATATATTTTTTTAAGAAATCATTTCCAAAGATCACTATTTTCACCCTTTTTACACCGATTTTTTCGTCCACCATGTGCAGTCGTTTCACATATTACCTCACACTCATGGGAGATTCAGAAACGTTACAAACTAAAACTTAAGAATGAGATAAGATATTTCGTTGTCAAGCTGTTCAATTGATGTCACAGAGGCATATTGACGTAAAGAAACCTAATCAGAGACAAAAAAATACTCTTGCATATGTTGCCTCTTGGTCACTCAGCGTGATAGAGGGTTAATGACATCTACATAATACCCTGCGAGCCGCTGCATGGGCGTGTGGCAGGGGGTATTGGGTCACCATTCGTGTAAAGATGTAAGTTTTTGGGAGATGAAATGGTGACATGTATTATAGGAGTGTATTTTGTGGAGCTCAAATTTTATTGTGGTCACTTATTGTGCGCGGAAAGAACGAGTTTTTGTACCTCTATGTTCGGCAGTGTATCTTTCTTATTTTGTCGCATCTGTCAGACCTAGAGATGTAGTGAGGAGTCATGATAATATTCTCTTTGTCGCTCTGAAAAATATCAGTTCTGAATTTCTCAAGCAACCTAAGCCTATCGTGTAGCCTCCGAGTCTCTAGGGGCTCCCAACTTAATCCCTCTATAAGTCGTGAGACACTATATGTACGCTCCTAGTTGTCGACATAAGTAGCATCTGACTCTTTTCATTATTCAACACATGGAGACTAATTACTAATGAGTGCCGTGAATAATTACTCTTTAAATGCAGCTAGATTGCTTGAAACATTTTCATTATTGTGTCTCGCTTTCGGTCCCAGGGGCAAGTTGCCCACCAAGGAAACCTGCCCGCCCCCTGCTAGTTGTACCAACGCTCCAGAATACCGCTTCCAGCCAAAGGAGATCGTCCAGGGCGTTCGGCCGGGCGGATAGGTGGGCTGGCAGGGGAATTAGAACAAGCTGGGAACCAGCAGAAGTGAGAAAGTTAGCCCCTCCTAGTTACGTCCGTTGTCCGCATTTGAGTTTGCCCGAGCCCACTCGACCGACGCGGAGGAAATTCTGTGTTTACGACAGTGGAGCAGTAAACATGCACTCCGGCGCGCACGCTGCTCTCTCGGGAGACGCGAAACTTTGCGTATCGGAAATCCGTAATGATTTTCTAGCGAGCAGGAGAGAGAAACAGGTCGAGGAAGCGGTATGTCCCCATGCAAGGTAGTGAGAGAATAAAAATTACCTTAATAAAATTAAATTAGTACTTGTATATACTAACTTTTTTTCTCAGACCGACCCAAGTTGTGAGTGGGTAACCATTATTTTCAAGGTTGCCGGCCGAAAATGGGTCGGTGTGATAAATAAATAGGAATTAATAATTATTTTATTTTCCTTTTCTTACGAAAGTTAGGACTTTCTAAAAGTTAAGCCTTACGTTACTTCAAAAAGTTGGAACAGTTTGTTTTAAAATTACGTTTATGCCCGAATGCATTGCGACCCCGAGCATAATGTTACCCCAAGTTGAAGGGAGAGAATTTTGGGAAAATAAGAAAAGACCGTATAATTCGATCTTTTTTTCAAATTTATTTTTCGTTTTCTTAAATGCGCGGGGTAATTATCCTCTTCGATGTCACGCTTTCCTTGAAACGGCATGGTTAATCTGGTCCTTTTAATCCCCTCATTATTTAAGGACTGGATATTTTTTGCTGTAATTTTGAGAAGGGTTAGTAATGTGAGAATGTTCGATAATTGCGGTGGAGAACGCAATATAATAGTGGTTTGAGAGTATAGTGAGAGGCATAGTAGGTCGAAGTGACGAACTGGAAGTTGGAATGGGAAATTGTAATGGGAAAAAAGGAATGACCATTTATTTTCCTTCTGTAATATTGTAACGTTTTTTTTCTATGCGACCACCATGGAATTGATCGCCTTTACTTAAAGTAAGGTACTCCTCCCTCAAGATTTGGGAGGAGCGTGGGTCCCCGATACAACAATCCTCGCCTAGGGGAATCTGCTTCCGGAATCAATCTCCAGCACCACATAACAGAAAAAAACCAGTTCTGGCGCGAGTGATTGGGTTATGAATTGAAATTGAAACTGAATGTTGTTAAATGAATGCAGTAAGCATTTAATAATAATAAAATAGTTTACAAAAAGGAAACGCTCGATCGATCAAATACACCAGAAAATCCCCAAAGCAAATTACCATTGATCAACCCTTCCAAAATATTTTAACACCGTCCCTTTTTGGGCTTAAGATTGGTTTCAAACAGTTGATGGGGTAGGGTGCGAACCCCCTGACTTTCGGTACAGGAAATTATGAACCTAAAAAAAGAGACACCCTTTTTTAGGATGATAGCTGGATACAGTGACCCGAGACGTCGGCAGACATTCGCCCTTCCGGCGATCTTCGGCTTCACACCTGCGGCTTGTAGACGAACGGTGCTCTTGGAGTGCGGACGTTTTAGCGGGCAATTCCCTGGACCACCGATGCGATTAACTCCCGATGTCGGGCTTTCCTGGGAAGAGGCGCGGTGTCCCCCGTATTTTAACGTTCTGGGAAGATCCCCCCGCCCTCCGCCAACTAGGAGTAGCGTCTATATTTTCGGGCCGCTCGCTCTTCGTCTTGGGTCCGCCAGGGATGCGTGCTCTCATGTCTCGCCACCTCACATACACTCGTCACTTCGCCGGTGTGTGAAAGCTTTCTGCCCTCTCTTGGCCAGCGATTTCTCTAAGAACTTCGTTTTTCAAAAATTCCCAATTTTCGGAACAAACACGCCGTTATATAGCGGCATCAATGGGGAAAAGGGGGGAGGTTTTGTGCGTCACAGACGTAGGGAAGGAGGGCCGGGTGACGAACACACCTCCGCCTTGTTCCTTGTATGTGCGGAGTTAAGTGCGGCCCTCACACACACACTTTAATTCACTCCCTCCCCGGTCACTCGCTCCGCCTTTCCGGCCTTGGTCGCCTAAGAGTACTTGTGACGGTTTGAACCAGTACAATGTAATTTTTTTTCATGCTGCAGGTGCTTCCGTATAATATCCATTATAATGTACCATTTTTATTCCGTATAATGTACCATTTTGATTCAGCACTCAATGCGATGGAACGGTTCTAAATTGACGCGCCGGAAAATGGATGGAGGCGAGCAATGCAAGTGTTTGTAGAGTTAAACAAGTACTCAAATATAGTGCGTGTTTGATTTTGAATGGTATATTTGGGGAACAATGATGCACTGCATCTCAGCCAATATTTTATCCGTCCAGACGCAAGTGTATCAATTGGAAACAAAATAATAATTACTATTATGATTTCCACTTTCTCTCATTTTTCTCATTGATCTTCTTTGTTGCGTACCTCTTCTACAGAGAAGTTTAATACCCGGATTGCTTTGATTTACTCGTTATGCAAAGAATATCTAAGGAACGGCGTTACATATTGTGTTTTTATTGTAATTCGCCACGACTTTCTGTTAGATAATCTACCGGTTAGGAAGGTTTAAGTACGAGATTATGTGTTAGTGCTCATAATTTTTGCTGGCACAGACTCCTGCTAGCCTTTTCCATATAACGTTTCCAAAGGTCCCTGTCTTCAGCTCCCTCATATTACTGAACGCTTCCCCTCAATAGCTTCAATCTCCATTCGGTATATTTGCTTCCATGGCCATTTTCTTCTTACGTACCATCAAACTACTGAAATAGTTGTGCTCCAGTTGTGCCCTTCTTCTATTGTGACGCTAGTGACCGATGAAAAATATCTCGGTCGTACCGAACATTTTCAAAGACACGGGAAAAATACGAGCACTAATCGGAGGCTTTTTTAGATGTTTCTATGGTGATGGATGGAAGTTACAATGATGAGAGGGAAGAACTCGCGGAGAAAGTACTTGTCGGTGATTGCTGGAATCTGTTGGAGGAAATTAGGTGTAGATTAGAGTAGTATGTGGGTTACGGTGGAAAAATGAAAATGGGATGCTGTAGAGCATAAGAGGAAATCATTTAAAAATACAAAATGTATTGTGCTTCAAAGAATCCCCAGTATTGTATGCCTCAACGTGTCAACGCTGTTTATCGACTCATGACATTATATCGGTTATTGTCCCATTTCGCATTCTTTTCGCATAAGAAATTTACTAGATGATCTATGTTGACTCTTTCGGATGAATCCCCTATACTATCCATGCCATGTTTAACTTCGACAATATTTATCGTCTGCCGGTGTCGTGTTGGGTTTGTCATTTTTTTCGCTTCTTTCCAGTCGATAAGTCGTTGACTAGATAATGCCGACTATCTCGGCTGAATCCTTCGCATCATCCATACCTTACCTCGTATGGAAAATGTTTATCGACTCTCGGAACAGGATCGGGTTAGTCAAGTTTTCGCTTTGGCCTGGTCAATAAGAACATAGTCGGCGTCGAAATGCTGTCACATCGAGCCGCCCTTCACTTCTCCCCTGCACATCGACCCTACTATAACTCGCGGTTTCGTCCTTCCCCGAGGGGACTCATAACCCTTCGTCCTTTCCCGTCCCTGCCCGCCCCTTTCTCGGCGCTCCCTCCTACCTCTCCATATCTTTTTCTTTTCCCTTACTCGAGATTAAGAAGGTTCTGCCGCGTCTGTGCGAGCCAAAGCAAACACCTCTCTGTTTGTGTTGCTTAAAAACAAAATCATTTTAAAATGCTACAGGCGGCCGGTAATTTTCCTCACTAGAATTTTGGTCTCCAATACGTTGAAAGGTATGACTATCATGTTCTGGGTAGTTGATAGTTCGTAAGGACTCCCACCCCACTTCCCAACAGTGCATTTCACGTGACACTATCACGGAACTACCTCTAGTCTGTCTCCTACCCTTCGACCTAGTTGCTTAATTCTCGGCGCTCCCTCCTACCTCTCCATATCTTTTTCTTTTCCCTTACTCGAGATTAAGAAGGTTCTGCCGCGTCTGTGCGAGTCAAAGCAAACACCTCTGTTTGTGTTGCTTAAAAACAAAATCATTTTAAAATGCTACAGGCGGCCGGTAATTTTCCTCATTAGAATTTTGGTCTTCAATACGTTGAAAGGTATGACTATCATGTTCTGGGTAGTTGATAGTTCGTTCGACCGAGTTAATGTGACAGAGGGAAGGATGTCGGGCGAGCGGGGAAGGAGAATAAGTTTTGTGGACGGGATGAAGAAGTGGATCGTCTGCAGAGGCGAAAAAAGAAGTGCTGTAAGTAAATAGGAATCTGAATGAGTATAAAACCGGGAAGAGATTCTCTGATTTTCAACAAACCCTACCTTTCACCGGTTGAAAGGAATTGTCTGTAATTATGCAGGTTTTCTTCTAACCGCGAAATATTACGTGTCACATCAATGTAATGTTTGTCAATAAACACCAAGCTGACATGCCGAGTCATAGATTCGAGGGGAAAAAAACTACTCAAGTAAAATTTCTGCCTCAGCTTTGAATACCGCGACGAGAAGTGAAGTTATTACATGCTTTAATTTAGGCAAAATGCTAAAATTAAATTTTTAATAATTTCCATTAATGTGTCTTTGGTGAGAGCCACCGCATTACAGATGTGCTTAGATGAAATGTGGCCGTCGATTTTTCTGTCTACTCACTTGATAATTCATGAAAATGCGCACTTGATGACCCACACTTACCGCTCAAACCACACCAATGTAGTTATTAGCTATTAAATCATTAACTGATGCTATTACTGTCTGCTCGACCTCCTACGCCCCGCCCCCTCTTTCGACCACTCCCAACGGTCGTACGACATCGCCTTGATACTTTGTCTTTCGAATCGCCCAGCTATTCTCTCTCTAAATCCTGCTGATGCTCAACGAGGGTGTGTTTTAGGTGGTTTGAGGCAATTTGATCTTATCAACCAACCTTGGGTTCGGGCGAGATACCGTATCACATGAAATTCGATGAATTTAGCCCCGTTTTAGATGAAGAGATCTCATCTGTCCAATGATAATGAAATGTCTTCCACTCACCATTATACATTTCGAGATAGTTCCCATAAAAAAACCCGCATATTTCCGTAGGAAACGGTGCGTGGATATACTCCAGAGTGACTTCATTTTAAATCAATGAGTACTTTAAACGCATGTATCTCGTCAGAACTTGAAAGGATCAATTTTGTGTTTTCTTGACTATTTTTTACAAATAATCAATTGCTCTATGAAGAAATTTTCACAGTAAAGAAAAAAATCTTCCGTTGTGAAGCAGTTTTCAGTGTTCGACGTGAAAAATGTGCCCAATTAAATTGTTATCAATAATATACTTAGTTAAATTGAGAATTTTTGTAATTAACTTTGCATCACCAATGCTAAATTATTTACTTCCTTCCTTTTGTGGTCGCGGGCACTTAAAAATAAAGTTTTTATTTGGTCTCCGTTATGTGTAGTGAAAAATCTTGCTCGAAAAACTTACCTCAAGGGCAAACGGGGGACAAGGCTCACAGGGGGAGGAATGAATCGCTCGTCCAAGGGAGAAACAATTTTTTCGAAATGGATGACGCCCTTTAGGATAAGAGAAACCCCCCGACGGTCCTGTGGTTTCTTTACCTCTCCTTTCTGCCTTCCTCCCTTGTCGCATCTTCCTCCCACGTTCGTTCCTTTCGCCCTTTACCCACATGGCAACATTTTTCGTGCCATTTCTGGCACGGTGTGTAGTGGTAAATTTTTTCGTGTGAACAGCCACATCGTATGCCATCTCCTGGTCTGTGATGGTATCTCTTCCAATTACCTTTCTATGGTAAGAATTGGGAAACGTCCAACTTTTCTAACAATCTGGCAGTGAAGATGAATGATTATGCGTCGTCCGTTTCTGCGTCGAGAAATAAAGTTGAAAGAAGAGGAAAATTTTTATACAGATGCGTTGAATATTGATCCAACAAAGCAGTGGGTGTTAAAGTAGTTTTTGAATGTGAGTTGCACTTAATTATTTCGAGTAATAATGCACGGTTTCATGATCTACGAGAGTGGTGTTTCCCGATACCGAGTCTCTTAGGAACAATGATGATGATAAGTTACTTTCTGTCAAATAAAAACCAATTATTTCACTGTGTCCAGTAATTATCGCCGATACAATCTGAACGTCCTTTTTATATGAAAAGCGGTCACTCGCGCTACACTGTTTCCTCGGTAGAAAAGGCTGGGAAATAAAATTGTTACTCCTCGGAATTACCTGTGACTCAAGAAAAATCGATGGAAGCGGTTGATAGTTTGCTATATCGGTTCAAAACTCCATGATTCAGTAAGCTATATTTTCTACCGGAATAGCATGTTTCCTCGTGGCTAAAAGAAATGCTGAATCAGTCTTTAATTCTACTTACAAGAGGAGTGTCAGATAGCCGGGTCTCAGATTTTATTCAAACTTAGTAGTTGTACAGACCGCTGTATGTGGTTTATGAATCACCACACATATAGGGTTATATAACCAACAGTTTAAAAGAAAATGGCCTTTAAAAATTTCAAAATTCCCTTTTATACGAGCCACGCACATAACTGACTAGCTACGGAAAATTTGAATATTATTAAGAATTATGCTTCAATTGTAAAAATATGAAGACAATATTAAAAAATAATTATAGAAAATGGAAATCATGCGCATGAAGGAATAATGAAAATACGTCGTGAAAAGATAAGGAAGTGACATAATTATACGGCTGCCTTCGACCGAAAAAAAGAGACTAAGCCTGACGTCGTGTATACAAATGAAAAATTTGCCTCGCGCAAAAATAATATCTCGAGTAAAAATTAAAAAATCTTGTGCGCATTGTAGGATGCCGTAAAAGAAAAACTAAAAAAAACAGCGAAAGAAACATACCCCGTATTGGAATCGAACCCGTGTCTCTAGACCGGAGACGAGCACGTCAGCCACCCGTCCAGCTTGTCAGTGATGTGGGTGGCCCGTCTGAAGGGAATTTTGAAATTTTTAAAGGCCATTTTCGTTTAAACTGTTGGTTATATAACCCTATATGTGGGGTGATTCATGAACCACATACAGCGGTCTGTACAACTACTAAGTTTGAATAAAATCTGAGACCCGGCTATCTGACACTCCCCTTGTTAGAGTTTATCGTGCTGTGATGTCTAGTTCTATTATTTGTTTGTAAAATTTGATTTTGGTTCCATTTTTTTTTCAAATATTTTGCGATAAAAATGACATAGGTGTCAGTGCATAGTAACTTGCTATCGAAAATAAATTTTTTTTAAATTTTATCTAAGTGTTCGCTGTCAAACATCTGGTGCTCTCTAACTTGAAGTGCACGCACCTATAGTTCATGCTGAGTTCACAATGAGGCGTTGCCTAAAATAGTTTATAAATTTCCTTCTTTTGCTTCCTATTTTACTTCACATCATCGTTTGATATTCTACCAGGAATTTGGTTCGTTTTTTGGGAAATCTTAATGCCTCTCCGTATGTCATCCAAAATCCCCGTCCTCTTTCTTCCTCGTCTAAGCTTCACCACGGTTCTCCCCACCTCAGATCTCATGAACATACTGTCGCATCTCTAAATCTCTCTGTCCATTTTTTCTTGCTTCTCTAAATCTCTCCCACTTGCATTTCATCTTG
Source organism: Ceriagrion tenellum (assembly GCA_963169105.1). NCBI lineage: Eukaryota > Metazoa > Arthropoda > Insecta > Odonata > Coenagrionidae > Ceriagrion > Ceriagrion tenellum. The sequence goes on along the minus strand of OY720634.1, from coordinate 111,513,738 downwards.
GTGCACACATTTGCTCATTTTTAGTTCTTGAATAATTTCAGTCGGGTAGCAAAGTTTAAGAAATATCCGCAAAAGATCGATGATCGGGCGTCGTTTAATCTTTGTTTTGTCTGGCAAAATCGGATTGCCTGGTGGATAGTGTACGTACTTAAATCTAAATCCACTTATTACCCTGTAAGCCATCTCGAGGGTGTGTGGCAGGGGGTGACTTATCACCAACGTGAACTTCAGTTTAGAAATTTAATTTCACCAACAAGCACCACGCTATCAATATGCTACAATTGCTACAGAAACTACTAAAATAATCTATAATGTAACTATATATACGTGACGCAATAGTCATACAGGTAATTTGCAGAACATGGTGCTAGCATTACATGTAAGATTTAGAAACATGCATTAGGGTGCATATGAATTTATCAGCTACACTACCTGTCTATTAAAAGTGTAAACGCAGCCATTACGGTCTCTTATCGATCACGGGAAAAACGACATTTTAAACCTTCCTGTTCCACATTCAATTTTCCTTATTTTATTCTTATGATATGATCTACCGTAGTATGTTGAAGTTCGCAAGATATTGATAACTTCGTCTGAAAATGATGTGGTTTCGAATTTACATAAAAGAATGAGTCTAATTTTCAATAGACGGTCTGAAATCGATGTAAGCAGCGAATTAATTCGTAAAAGCCAAACCTTATATTCATGACATAATGTGCGTGGAAAAAGGAAGGGCAGCCACCGGCAAAGGAGGAATAATACCGTATTAGTTCACCAGCTGCCGGCCTGAAAAACCAATGAATGTCCAAGAACATGACTTTTCCCCGTGGTTTTTCTCGTTTAAGCTCCGGGGACCAGATATCCGTGGCTTTTAATGAAATTTATTGTGTTGCTTTCCTTTTCCTCATTTCTTCTTTCTTTCATCTCGTTTCTCTCCCCCTTTTTTTATTCTCTCATCTTCTTTTCCGTTCTCTCTTCCTCCAGTTCTGCGCCATACTTTCTTTTCTTTTGCCATCCCTCCGGATATAAGAAAGGAGGAGGTGGAGATATCCCATCTTTTCTCACAATATCATTCCTGCTTGCGGGTTCTCTGTATGCCGCGGTGCCCTGCGGTCTGTTTTTTTTATGCCGCTATCGTTGTCGTTACGATATCGAGGCTCGGCATCTGCATGGAATGACCCTTGTGTATTTCAGGAAAGGTATTTGAGAAATACGTACGCCCGGATAATGCTTATGGAGGAGGTGCAGAATGGGAAAAAATACACGTGTTTCAAATGGCAGATACTAAGCCTTTCTCGGTCGCAACGCATGAAATCGGTGATCCAGTCCCTGCTATTATAATTCGGTCCGTCTATTTCCCTGCGGAGAAATGAATTTCTCGAGCCAGGAAGTCGATTAGGTTCTTCTTTTATTGTGAAGGACTTAAAGGAAATGGAAATGTTATGCCTATTGCGACGCTCAAAAGGTCCCTTTTCGAGCGCTGCGTTGGGCGTAAACATTCCGACGGATTTCTCACGGAGTGTCTCATCGTTGAAAATCGTTTTACTCTGAATGTTGAAATAAATATTTTGCCTAACTCGGTGTATATTTTATTTCCCGCTCCATGTCTTCTAGGAATTGCCGAAATAAGTTTTTTGAAAGGCGTTCCCGTTTTTTGTCCATTTCAATCTGTAATGGAGACCATGTCCTGTGCATGATCATGATCCCAATGTGCACTGTTATTTCTCTACATCCACTCCACTCCAGGCAGTTAAGGGGATTATTAGCTCTGGAAAAGATATAAATTGATTTCTCCTCCAAATACCTGGCATCGTCAGAAATTGCGTCTTGTTCTACGGTTATGTTGCGTCGTTAGAATCGAGATATAAGTATACCCTAAGTGGAAGTCCTCGGGAAAGCAAATCTTTTAAACGCCATTTCGCCCCAAAAACTCTTTTCAAGATGGAAAATAAACATGCTTCACCATTTTTTACTTGTAGATGCTTGCAGGGTGGCCGTAGACAAGTATTAAAGTTCCTGAATTTTTTGGGAATTCACCGCGTTGGTTTTTGTTTGCCGAGAACAGTTTCGGCCGTGTTCGGGGTCGTGCGTTCGAGGTCGTACTGCTTTCTGGCAATACAATCAACGCCGTGAATCCCAGAAAAATTCAGGTATCTTTGCTTCTACTCTGCATAAAACTACGATTAAAAAATGGATGCAATGTTGTAGTGACGGTCATCTATACGCGGAGGAAGGCCCACATGCCATCTGCCATCGACCAAACTTCTTGAATAATGGCTGTGGCTCTAGCCCGTGAGTCAAGGCACGTACTAAGTTAAACAGTTTTATATATGCAGTTTACAAAATCCTGCTTTCTCAGATGAAATGGGTTGCCAACTGAAAACCAAAATCAAGGTACGAAACATGCAGATTATTACATAAATTTACTTTTAATGGCCATATTTGTCCAGCCACAGGAGCCGACTGCAGCGCCACTTACGTGGAACTACCGCATTTTGAATTCAATCACGGCAGTAATTGGCTAATAACTATAAAATATTCGGAGTAATATCCTTATATTCTATTTTTATTCTATTTTCCAAGACTTTTCGCTCCCTCTAATTAATAATGATGAAAAAGTTTGAATAGGCTTTCTCTTTCAAATTTACGATTATCTGCTATAATCTCAGCAATCTCTTGAAGAGACCATGTGAAAAGCTCCACTTTCAAGACAAAATTAGAGTGAAATTAGGATAAAAACCTTATTTTATTTCCTCTCAGTTTGTAAAAAGCACTTAAAGAGCCTATATTCAAGTTTTCAGAGGGTCTGTAGTGTGTGGCCGTGAAGCAAAAGCCACTATAACCGATCTGAAATGAATCGAATATCTGTGTTTTCTCAACTATATATAACTGTGGACGATTTAAGATATCAGGCTTAGAAATAAGACCATGTGTCTTCTAGGTGCTTAATAAGTCTACACTTATTATTATTTTGTATTTTCTACTTGAGTAGTCATAGTATTCTAGGCACTCTCAAAATGGCAAAAATATTTTTCTTTGAAGTTCTTCGGCCATATCTAATGAACAATATACCCTGAATTAATTTCAATTGTATAGGAAATATAGGTGAAAATTTCGTTGGATCCCTCTGGTCTAAAATTACCATCCTCTTACTCCATCCTTAGTATTTTTCCTCCTGAGTTCTTCCCCCTATTCCGCTCCTCAATTGTAATGATAACACTTAACTTTGTCATTCCACATATCTTTATTTTCTATGACCCGGGTTTCTCCTTTTGACATAATCTTCTGGTAAAGACTCGTCCAATCCATATATATACAAAACACAACTCAGCTGGGGGTGGTATATTGTGTTTTGCATATATGTGTGATGGATTTGTAGTCTTTACCTGAAGATGACGTCAAACGTCGAAACCGGGGGTCGTAGAAAATAAAGATATGAGGAATAACAAAGTTAAATGTTATCATTGCAATGTTAAAAGATTCCACAAAGTTACGTCTGATACTACCAACCGCTCCTCAATATTCTCTCTGCTCGGGACTTGCTCTTGTGTATGCTTATAACAGCGTCGTTTAGGCTTGCCAAGTCCAAGCACTCAATAACCATAATTTCATCTGTATATTTAATCAGCTCCTCATGGAAAAAATTGATAAAAGCATAGAATTATGTGCGTAGAATGTCCACAAAAAGGGAGGGGAAGACTCTTAGCAGGTCGTGCGTGGGGTTGAAAAGGTTAAGTTCCGAGGGGTATTTGGTTCGCTGGTTTGTTCAATATGGATGGCCCTTTCTCTCTCCTCTCTCTTTCTCTTTCGCCCATCCCCACTCTCTCACTCTTATGCCCTTTCCTCTCCTGCATTTAAGGCCCGGGCGGACAAGAGAGTGTTTTGTTGACCTTTGAAGACCTTTCGACAAAAAACATGAAGGATTCCCCCACCCCCATCTTACTATCTGCTCTCCTATAGTCTCCCGTCCTTGCGTACGGCCTTCGCTCCCCATCACCCTCTCTCCTTTACATCCTTTTAGCCGTTCTCTCCCTCTCTCCTTGTCCTCTCTTTACCCTTTCCATTTTCTCCTCCCTCTCTCTCCTTCTTCTCACGCCCATCCCTCGCCCCCTGGTACCCCACTCGCCTCCTCCGCTCATGAATAGGCATGGCGCGTGAATATCTCAGCGGGCGCTCATTTGCAGGAGACGGCCCCCCACGAAGGGCCCTGGGTACGCCTATCTAGCTACCTCCCGCCTTGCACGTCCCTCCCCCCCTCAGCCTCCTCCCTATCCTCCCCGACGTATCCTCCTGTGCACCCAAGATTGCCGTCGTTTCGCCGCAAGAGTCGGTGGCCATTGCGTCTTCGGCGAAATTGTCAGATGCTCTCTGCAGCCGAGAGGAAATGGTTAGCGTGGGTACGTTCTGTACGGAGCGCGCACTTCCATCTGTTCGTCCTGCACCCGATTCTCGTGGGAGGTTCGTCTTTTGTTTGGGTTTACGAGTCATCTCTCCAGCTTGCGGATGCGGTAAATAGAGCGGAGACAGTCTTCCCAGTGCTATCCGACTATCAAAAAGGTTTATATCGTCTGGGTTTCGTTTATAGTTACAGTTAACTGAGGATTGGTGAAAGGCTCTTTTTGGCTCCTCATTGCCACGATCTGGTTTTGATGAATGAATCCGGTGTGTGTATCATTTGTTCACTGAGTTTATTTTTGTTTTGGATCGCGCGAGGTACTTTGATCAGCTACTGATTTGTTTAGTGAATTATTACTTGATATTTTTCGTGTTAGCTAGATAGGATTATTTAAAGAGATAAGAACATCGTTCGTAGAATGTTCGTGAATAAATTCCCTCGCTATTTCCCTTGATTTGTTACTATTACATAGGACAATTCGCTTAGGATAGTGAATTATAGAGAGGTGTGTAAAGATTATCGTGTTCGTAATTATATGAAAACGCTGCATACCTTGATATCAGAGAAAATTTCGTTGTTAAGATATTACAGTTTGAGCGAGATATACTTAGTCCTAATCGATGGTAGTCCTAATCGAAATGGAGACCATATTCGAATTATACGTTTTAATTTCTACAGCTGGCGGAAGCATGAATAAAATTGTTAATTTGTAATAGCGCAACAATGTACTTTAATATGACTGAAATTGTAAGTATTTAAATTTAAAAAACCACACAAGTCCTTAACTTGACTTTATTTTTACGCGCATTACGCTTGAGACTCGCCCACAATGAAAGGTTTCTTGTGATCCTCAAAAAATTCCGGCGGTGTAAATATAATTTATTTTCAAAATAGTTGAAAAAACATTAACTGCACACTTAGTTTTTTGACGTGATATAAGTTTGATAAATTCCTCATTTTTAAATAGGGTCTCTCTGGGGCGCATATAGTACCATTTCCCATGTAAAAGGTCAGGTATTTCTCTTCAAAAATCTCGGGAAGTAGTCTGGTAAAGGGGCTGGCACATTGATGTCTTCGGAAGGTTGAGGTATTTTGTTTTAAACGAAACTAACTTCATCGATTTCTTGGTGAAATGCTATTTCGCTCAAACTACCTTAGATGTAACTTGACACTTAATTGTTTCATGGTCATTTTCTGCATTACCGATTATTGTAAACGCGTTTTTGTTTATGTTTAGACTATGAATGGCAGGTAATAAGTTTTTTCTCATGTAGGTAAAGATTACGGTATTTTGTTTTTCTATGCTGTAGTGTTTTTCTTTCATGCTGTTATTTCCATAGGCTACTCTTAACTTCTTAGATGGTTTTCAATGAATTAAGCTTAGTGTAGAATAACTAGAAGGGAAGGTACTTGTATTGACTAAATCCATCTCTGAATTGTGTTAATGGAATCAATTCCTCATTCCACTCAACTGGAGCATATATGTTTTGTATGTACCATTTCATCAAATTCATTAACGACATCTCTGAGTTTTAGTGAAATGTAGCATTTGGGTTGTTATTCACTTGTATAAAACGAATAAATGGGCGAGTAGCGCGCTTTCGTATTTGAACGGAGCCTTTTAATGCTCGAGTTGAAAGTGTCCTTTACTGCTCTGAACTCAAATGTTCTTGTTGCACTTAACTTCTACTCCATTTAAGCCGCTCCATACCAATTAAGCGAGGTTTTTGGCAGCAAAAGCTTTGTTCGCGCGTCGGAAAAGCGTCTACTGGTCAATAAAGCTGGCCTTTCCGCGTGGGGCGAGGTCGCATTCGCCCATTACAGCCGCCGGCAAGTTAAAAGAATTGTAACTGTAGAGAAGAGTCATCCTAGCTACGGGAAGTTTTTTGAACCCGTGAAAAGAAAGGAAATTGATTACGCCTACAATCATTTTCCTTCTGCAAATATGCTTCCGTCGGCTATTTTTGGACGGCTATGCTCGACCCTTTTGCTCTACGGAAGACCAAAAAATAAAAGAATTTCCCACCCAAAATTAACAAAGTTTCCGCCCTACGCGCTTCTGGCTGCGAAACTGATTTCCCTAAAAGCATTGTCCAGAACTCTCTTCGTCGTTTTAAGTGGACGGTCATTTTGAAGGCCACTTCACCCCTTCCCCCCATGCGAGACAGCCAATAATCGATTCCATTATAATGGAATCAGTTGAAAGTTGATCAATACACATTAGCGTCTACGGTGAACGGTATGGGTCCACTCCTAAATGAAGCAGCGAGTAACCCTAATGCCGCCGGACTTGATTATGTGGTTTTTTTTATTGCGTTTTGGGGAAAGGAAAAATTACATCCGATGAGGCCGTATTAAGTGTTGTCGTCAACATTAAAAAGGGCCTCAGAAATTTTCCAAGTAGTCATAGAGAAAGTTTTTGAAGCGGTCACATATATTACCCCCGTCTCTTTCCACGCATCCCCTCAACCTCACGGCCTTTCGCATTCCCACCCTTCCCTCTCTTAATCGGCCAAATGGCTCGTTTCGCCGTAATTTTCGCTTATTATTTTGAGAGGAGTGAGCAAATTAGGGGTTTGGAGCTTTTCTTTTATGTACCGAGCATTTGCTTAATGGAAGTGCGTGCAGTTAGAGTCCCCTCTGTAAACTTCACGTGAAAGGTTTTAAAGAGAGGCGTCGACTCGGAAGTATTGACATAGTCTGGAGTTTTTTTCAAAAATGTTTTTTATTTTCTCCTCATAGACATTAAATAGTTACCCTTTGCGACATATCTGAGGCTTCTGGTACGGAAATACGGAGAACATTTATGTTGAAAAAGTGGAATTCGCTCTCAGTGTATTTTACTTCGTTTGCGGAATAAACTTGTGCTGTCGTCTCTCTTGCGATCTGGTATTAAAAAAAGATGAAGCCTTTCTGGTAGGTATTAGAATAAAACATAATTAAATTTTTATGTGAAACGAGGTCATTTTGCTGAATTTTTCGTTCACTGGCTCAGTTTTTCGTAAGTCAAAGGAATGTTTTTCGCTGTTACTTTTGAATTAATCGTTTTATTTTGACATAGAGAGAGATGAAAAAGTGTTTCACAGAAGAATATAATGGCTGAATTCTATTCAAATTTCAGTTATTAAGTCATTCTTTCGTGATTAATTAAATATTAACTCATCTTAAATCGAGATTTTCATTTAAAAGTTGAGCGCAACATCCAAGGACAATATGTTTAAACTAGAGAAGTGCGTATAGCATTATTGAACACTTCAACAGACGGATTTTAGTTTTCTATTGCATTTCCTCCGCCTTTTTCAAGTGAATTCGGCTTGGAATGCGGTCATGTGGGGTAAGAACGAAAAAGCCTATTTTCATTGTAAAAATAAATTTTTAGCGTAGATATATTTATACATATTTTTTATTGTGGTATTTCTTGAGTTCGGGACTCCTTGGGGTGTATGACCTTCAGTTGATTTTTCTCATTTGTGTTTCCAAGTGTGGTCATCTTTTTCGATGATTTCTGGCTTCTATCTACATTTTATCTCACTGTTTCTTTCTCCTTTTTCCCAATTTCTATTTTCCCTTGATGCCAGGACGATCTTATAACGAAAAGGAAAGAATTCCAGCGCCACGAGATAAAACACCGTCGTCACATTTAGTTCTTTCACTTTCTCCCGGTTGAAAGTTGTCCACAGGAGTCTTAATTCTCTGATTCGCAGCTATGCCGCGTGGTTTCCAAGGCGCTGCGGAATTTAATTCCCCGAACTCGGTTCGTTTGTGCTCGTTTGTCTCACCGCGTCGCGCACCATTCCCACCTTGATTTAGACCGTGAACACTCTGGTGCACCCAACAGCCGCGGAAAGGTTGGATAAAGAAAGAAAGAGGGAAAGCTAAAGGAAGGAGATTGGACGCGACGTGTTACCGAATTCCTCCTCGAAGTCCCGGTCGATTTGGAAGTCTCTGTGTACTGTTTTTTTTTTTTTAAGTTTTATTTCTGTTTTTTTTGTTTTCTGGTATAAAATGCATTCCTCGCTGACATCAGATGTAGATTTGCCAGGGCTAAGGAAGCATTTTCTTAGAGGAGGGAATTGATTGATTGATTTTTTTATTTAACCTGGGCTAGGTGAGGCTTTACAAAGGGTTAGCCCCCTCTGCCCCTAGCCCTGGGCTCTTTTACAGAGTTTGTGAGGGGGGTCTGAGTAGAGACGTAAAGCAAAAGCTGTTGAAAACTCAAATATGTAACGTGGCGCTGTAAGGGTTGAAGACTTGGTCATTGCGGAGGGAGGATGTGTGTAGGGCTGTAGTATTTGAGATATGGGTGTGGAGAAGGATGGAGACGGTGCGCTGGATTGCGAGAAGGAAGAACGAGGATTGGATATCGTTGGATAGGAGAGGAAGCTTATGGTGAAGGTTCGGAGGAGGCAGAAGATGTGGATGGAGGACGTATGGAGAGGAGAGGGGAGGGTGAAGAGGTTAATAGAGGCAAGAACACTGAGGAGGCGTGGAAGAGGAAAGGAATTTTGGACGAATTAATAAGAGGGGGACGATGTGAGGATTTTTAAAAGGGATCTTCTGGCGCATCATCTTTTGGAGGGAAAACGGACCGATATGCCAGAAATTAGGGCGTTAGGATTAGTATTTTCCGATAACCTACCCATCAGTTGGTAGAATACTCGAATGAGAATAATGTGGTACCCCGTAAATTTTAATGCGATTAAGAAACATTTTAACGTTTTTCACTGAATTATGAAATAATCCTTCTTGTTTAACATTCCTAATACATAGTAAAGAATGTAGCAGTCCTTAGCTACTCCTGGAGAGGTTGGGGCAAAGTATTTTCCAACTTAAATCTCGCCTTGTTCCTGTTTATCTGATAACCTGGACTACTATGTATAGTATAGGAATTTATACCTCTGGCATAAATTCCTATTTAAGTAAACCCCACTTGGTGTTTCGTGACGGTATGTCATTCCTGCAAGTAATTAAAAAAAGGATAATCTGCAAAGATGCCAATGCTTTTCTCATGGGATCAAAAGTTATTTTGAGAAAATGCCCACCAAAGGGCACTTTAGGCCTTTCTAATACAGCCTGTCAATCTTTCTAGGTCCTAATTAATATGTGTGGCAAATTTGGTCGGAATTAATCGCGGAGTTTGGAATTCCCTTGCGCTCCAACGAACTGAATTGCAATTTTATAGATGCAGATAATCGGGAGTTTTACATTCAGGGTGTTGAAGTTGGCTATGATCGACAATTATCAGCTCACTTCGGAGCACGATGATTGGAACTCTGCCTGAATAGAGTATGAATTGTTGAAGTTGAAAACTTGGCCGGCGAGTAAAATTTGAAAATTATATTTATACCTGGCTCATTGGTGGCGTTCAGTATCTCAAAGAGCTTATGACGGGAACCTTTGGTCTGAATAAGGAGAAGGCTGGTCGATCCCTTCTTCATATTCTTACCTTTATTTATTTTCCCTTGAAAGGAGGAGTATTGCATGGGGCAGAAACTTGTACTCTGAGAAAGGAGGAAGCGAATTTGCTGTCAGAGTATGTGAAGGAGAATTGAGAAGGTGCCGAGGACGGACGGCATAACTTTCTAGGAAGTGCGTGCTCTAGTGGTTGAGGAAAGAATGATTCTGGATGCAATTATTGGATTAGGATGCCGCCAAATAGACAGTTGCCGGGATAATTCGGGGCAAAGTATGACTTTAGGATGTAGTAGAGGGAAGGATGTTGGGTAGGCGGTGAGGGTTGGAAAGGGAATGTATTTTATGGACGAGACGAAGAAGGGTAGGAAGTATGCAGAGGTGAAAAAAAATATTTGTGGACTGGGCCTTGCTCATGTAAAAATATGTAGGATTTTTGCGCACTCACTTCCGTTTTAAGCCAGCTTAACCGTTTGGTTACCTACTAATTGTAACGTATTTACTTCATTTTAAATGTAAAAAGTCGAAGCAATGCGTGATAAATATACCCAGAAATCTCTGCGCTATGAACTAAGTTTTTCCATTTCCCCTGCGTGGTCCTCGTGAAATATGTATGCTACATGAAAGCATTTACCCCAGCCTCAAGAAGTCTTTATGCTCGAGAGAAATAAGATAGATTCCGTCTTTGTTTCGCCCGGTGTTACCCCTGTTTATCCTCGCCCTTCTCGCTGCCACCTTTAAAAAAAAATTCTCTCGGTTGTACATTCCGCTCCAGAAGGTTTTTTCAGTTTTTTCTTCCCCTCCTCTCTCTTTCTCGTGACGACAAAAGGAGGGTGTGTGGAAAAGGAATGGGGTAGAGAGAGAGAAAGAGAAAGGGAGGAAGGAATCGATGAAGAGTGGAAGCAGGAGAGGGAAGGAAGGAAGTTGAATGGGAGGGATGCGAGGCCGGGGGAGGAGGAGGGAAAGGGGGGGAAAAGTCAACCACTTCCATCATCATTGCCTCGCCTGCCTGGCATTGAGGACCCACCGCCTCTCCTTTCTCCCCCCCCCCTCCTAACCCTCTCTCCCGCTGCTGCCCTCTTGAAAAACTTCCTAAAAGTGGGCTGCATCAGCATTGAGGAAGGGAGGGAGAAATATGTCAGGGGAAAACAAAGGCGCGCTCAAGCGAGGACGGGAAGGAAATTCGGGCGAGGGAAGAGGGAGATGGAAGGGTTAGGCGGTTCGGGGAGATGTGGTGGAGCAAGGGAAGGTGCGGCGTTCCGATTCGGTGATTGGACAACTGCTGTTAACTCCTAGTTCTTTCCTATTCACTGCTGGTCGTCTTATTCTCAATTCCCCTCTTCTTCAGAAGCGGTTTCGGAGGAGGATGAAGTCACTGGACTGCGTGGTTCGGTAAACATGCAAGAGGTGCCGGGGGATGATATGAACAAGAGGTCATTGCATACTACTAACAACGGGATAAAAATCCAAATCAAATCTTTACACTGCGGCCTGTGTGAGGTTTTACCGGTTTTCCTCATGCCTTAAGGCCGTTTTACACGGGACACGAAATTGCACAACTTAACACTGCATTAATTCCGCAATATGTCGTGCAATAATTATTGCGAAAACTAATGCGTGACTGCTTTACACGGTGGTCGTAAGCATGCATTCATTCGTGAATTCCAGTCGTCTGCTAAGTACGCTAAGAGCGAGTGTTTTGTTCAAACAGGAGAGATTCGATATTCCGTACACGACGTTGTCGACATTCAGTGAAAAATAAGGTTGTGGTGATTGTGGGATTCTGTGATATTGACATTGAGTCACTCTCTCTCTCTCTCTCTCTCTCTCTGTGATAAAAATTATGGATCAGGAGGAGGCTGCATTGATTGCTGCAGAGCTAGCAGTAGTGGGAATTATGATCGTTGCCGATAATTGTTCGGCCACATTCCTCATGGCCAGCAACCGCTTCCCTTTGTTTTTGTTCAAAGCACTGGTTGGGTCATACAAATACGGCCTCTCTTTCACTAAGTTAATTAAAGCGAAAACGTCTTTCTGAGACCAGCTCATAATTAACTTCACTTCACTAAAGGACAGCAAGGTTTTAACTAACGGACTTTTCTCCACCGCGCACTCAGCGTCCTTCGAGTAACTGTAAATATCCTCCCACGCAAAGAATAACTGTAAACACCCATCGCTCAGGTTATCGAAACATTTCGTCAGTCAACTTCCCGTGAACTTAGATGTCATTAATTCTGCGACCGCTAGATGGAGTGCTATTCGTACAAATTGCAAGAATGCGACCACCGAATTAGAGCAGGGGCTGTTCTGACGTCTCGCATTCATGCATTCGTGCATGCGTTCTTGAATTTCGCCGCTTTACACGGTGCATTTTGAAATTCACGATTGCACATACATTAGCTTGTGCAATTACGTGCCCCGTGTAAAACAGCCTTGAGGGCGAATGTCACTCCGGAACAACACATTGAAAGTATAACAGGCCAATGTGCAGCAGCGCTTTCAAATATTTAGTAGTCTATATATTTATATATAGTTTATATATTTTGATCTAACCCTGAAGAGGAGTTATCCGATAACGATGATTTGTCCCAGGCTTGTAATTTGTCATGTGCTTTTGGGAAATAAACATCTTTGAACTGAACTGAAGTTAAATACACTGCAACGGTGGATGCAGAACTTGCAGATAGGTGACGATTTGAAAGGGCATGTGTGCTTCATAACTGTGGTCGTCATGCAGGGGTGATGAGCCTATGTATTTCATTTAATAACGTGGAGAAGAACAGAAAAAAGGAACTCGGTGGAGAGGGAAAAAACTAAGAAGTTTTGGAAGAAGATGGCTCACGGTAAATTTTCGCAGCATCATCGGGCGATGAAAGTGGTGCTATTAACAATGAGATAACGACCTGTTGAAGAGAGAGATACCGGAGAGCACGGTGGGCAATCGAATTAGGAAACCGGAAGAGATGCAGAATTTTGGACGTTATAGAAAGAGGGAAAAAATCCGAAGATATCAAAAGACAACTGGATTAGAGGGGGATTTATGGGATAAACGGCTGAGAAAACCCCTGCCGGTCATGAAACTTAGAGGTAGGACTGACCTGAGTTTGAGTACCAATATGTTAAGTGATGCGCTCGTAAACGGCAAGACAAATTCAATGATTATGTTCCACGTACTGTTGTAAGTTGAAGATGAGCCTTCAAGATGCACCAAATTCCTTTCGAAGCGATGCGGAAGATGTTACTAATATCCATGAATCCATAAACTATTTTTTATTTCAATTTATATATTTATTATCTTATTCAGTATTTCATAAAAATTACATTTAGAAATACAAGTACCAAATTATAGTGGAAACTTTTAATCTCAGCTCTTTTGAGTTGCTTACAGCTATATGTTCAACTAGATGATTGAATTTGATATTTGATGAAAAAAGTACGTAAATTATGAAATACAGATATTATAAGGAAAAAAGTATTAATGCAATTCAGGTCCTGCTAAGCCAAAATGGCTTGTCAGCTGGTGCCTTTTAGCTAAACAATTTTATTGTTCTGTGTAGGTTTTGGACTTTTTAATTAAGCAGTCACTCATTGACTTGTTTCTTAATTATTATATTTTTGTTCAGAGTTGTCTTTTAATTTTACTTGCATTAGTAATAATAATATTTATTATTTTTAGTCGTATCTTCACCCTATTACTGTATGTTGGCTTGCTATTTTGCTCTCCCTTACATCCTGATATGCCTTGCATTGTTCCCCTGACTTCTTTTTGGTCCTCGTCAAGCATCCAAGGCAGCGTGCTAGGTTTGGCCTTGAACTGGAAGAAGTGTTACATACTCAAGGTGGAGTCACCCCGTGCCACTTACCCTGGAGATGGCCTGCTCCGTATTCCAAAGATGTAGATACGATGGAAAAAGGGGTTTAAGATATGTGAATGGAGAGGGGACGTCGAATTTTCAAAGGGGCCTCAATGCAGGGCAGCCACCCATGGCCGGTCGGTCGACTTCGATGGCCGCCTTGGAGGAATGGAGAGCTCCCTGGATGAGGAGTCGGTAGTCCCCGGCCCTTTTTTTTCTTCTTCTCTTCGAGCATAATGAAGCGGCCCCTTCATCGGGAGGGTTGCTTGACAGAATGGGGTGCGAAGGACAAAAGGGAAGCGTCGAAAGGAAAGGGTTCCCATACACCCCTGTGTCTCTGTGGGGGATTGAAGAGTGGGGCGTCGAGGCGACGGGGAGAATGGCTGGGAGGATCGAAGCCCTTCTGGTTGCTGTAGTGTTTATCGGAGGAACGAAGGAGAGATACTGTCATCCTTAGAAGACATGAGAGGCGTGATGCGATGTGCATCAGGCTCTGCACTTGGAAACGTTCAAAGAAGGCAGAATTCCGTTTTTCTTTCGAAATAACAGCAAGTTATAGAGATCTCTCTCCTATTTATCTCTTCCCACGCCTCCTATAATGAGACATGCGGTATTTCAAAATATTTTTAATGATAACATTTACAACTCCACAGATTTAAAAATTACACCTGAAGATGACGCGTAAGCGTTGGAACCCGGGTCGTGTGTTTTTTAAATGCGTTGTTGTAAATGTTATCATTAAATACTTGGAAATGCGGAATACCACCAACTAACAAAGGAACTTGTATTATTTATGCAGTGATGAGTTTCGATGATGTGTAATTGTTTTAGATAAAATCTTCAGTAATTTTTCCTCATTCGTTTTGTCTTGACTCTGATTTGAAGGAGTAAAATAGCCATGATTTAGCTGTCTTAATCATCCTCCAACCTTTTCTTCGACTTATTTTTTAATGTATATTTTGTGAGCACAATTTCTGAGTAAAACTTGGACATTAAACCTTTTTCGGACGAATGAAAGTTTTTCAATATTCTCATTCATCCTTCGGTTGTATATCTGGAATGTATTTCATCTTGAAGCATCTTTTTTATTTTTAATGTATATTTTGTGAGCATAATTTCTGAGTAAAACTTGGACATTAAACTTTTTTAGGACGAATGAAAGTTTTTCAATATTCTTATTAATCCTTCGGTTGTACATCTGGAATGTATCTCCTCTTTAAGCAAGTAATAGTCTTTGTTTTGCATAGTGGGTCTTGAAAATTATTTTCGAAACGGCAGAATATAATATTTCCTTGCTTCGTGTCTATCTTTATGTGAATTCGTAGAGTTAATTTCCTGATTTAGTTTGAGACTTCCTCAGATCATTTGTTCGTATGCTCCTTGCGAACTCCCTCTATAATGACTATAATTATGAAGTTGTTGTAAACCCCTAATTAGGAATGACTCAACCCAGGATATCCGTTTTTAAAGCCATGTTACACATTCTCTACGGGAACAGCATACCGAAGCAGTAAATATGGACTTTATTCTTTCTAAGCACAATGTCAGATTTTTTTCCGTTATCAAAAAATATTTTACATACATTCATACTTTGTAAAATAATCAAGTTTTAAAAATACAGAAACCAACAGTGATGCATGATGATGAAGTATAATTCGGTTTAATTGCTGAATTACTGCAAGAAATATGTAAAGAGTTAATGGTAAATGTAGGGAAAACTGGTTTTGAGCCAAGTTGGCGCATTTGGGGAGTTTATGTAGATCCACTAATGATTAAAAAAGTAATAACCCCAGCTTAGTCAAAATATCAGAATATAAAGAACATCTAAAATGATGAAATATAAGCGATGCAGTTCCAGTACTTAAGAAATGGAAGGAAAAATAAAAATTGAATGCGCCAAAATGGCGCGTCCGGTCCCCCTAGTGTTAAGCTCTTTGAAATGGATGAATTCTCTTTCATCCCACCCTGGTTTGGTGTGAGCACTTTACGTGTAGAGGGATTGTTCCTCTTAGTGAAGGTCCCTGGCGTTTCCTTAGCACTGGTAATTCCTATATCGGCAATCTTGCAACAGAGCGCTTCTCTCAATAGAATCTCGTACTTTCGGCGTCTTTCGGCGAAGTATTTTCTTCAAGCCCACCTGGAAATTCCACCTTTTAGGTGGCAGGAAGGCACAAGAAAAAAATAGAATAAGAAATCTCGGAAAAAATATACGTGGCAATACGTGCGCGCGAAGGATAAAGGAAGTTCCCGGCTTGGAAAAGGAACCTAACAACCCGTGAAGGCGCTCCCCGAGACATTGTTAGCTTCGAAGTGGCGGCCCGGGGAAAGAGGGGGTGGAAATGCCAGCCAAACAGTTCGTCCCCGTCGACCTCACGGTCCGAACGAACTTGTGCGCCGAGTGGCAGAATTGAATGCTTGGGGGTGGTCTGGGTGAAAGCATCCAAACATGGCGCGAAATTAGCACAGCTCCCTCCTCCCCCTTTATCCAATGGAGGACTGCGACATGAGTTTTAAGGTCCATTTACACATTGGTCACTGCAGTTTTTATTTTTTAAAGTAGGTTTAATTGAATTTCAGAGGATATCCTCCTATTTTTTACTTTTTCAGGGGCCTATCTTCCTCAAGTATATATTTTTTCGCCTCAGCATATGATCTTCTCTTCTTCATCCTGTCCATGCAACCTATTCTCTTTCTTCCCCCTCTCCGCTTGCCCAACATTCTTTTCTCTATCACACTCTTCAGTAAGCCATCACCCTTTATTACATTCTTCACCCTGCCTATCCCAGATTTCATTTAGAAGCCTCCTTTCTTCGTCCACCATCTCAAGCACTTTCTCGTTAGTCTTCCTCACCGTCTACCTCACCTTCTCCATCCTTCTCCAAACCCACATCTCAAATTCCTGCTGCCTATTCCCATCCTCCTTTCTCAGGGTCCACGTTTCTGCACCATACAACGCTACGGTCCATATTAAGCCCTTCATGAGCCTCTTCTTCACATCCTTACCCAATGTCCCCGTCATCAGCTCCCTTCTATTTCTAAACGCCTCCATAACGCCATTCTCTTCCGTATGTCTTTGCTATTATGTCCGTTTTCATCTAACATGCTAAATAAGTGATTAAAATGTTCTATTTGCTCGAGTTTAAGTGTTGATAATCGAAGTGAATTCAGCATAAGAAGTTTGCCTCGAAAAAAAATCCCTCGGACAGGGAATCGTACAAGGGAAATTTGGCTTGACAGGCTAACTTGCGGGCCACCCCGCATCCTGATTCCACCGACAATTTTGGTAGGGTTTGAGGTAACTAGATGTTCAGCCCTGTGGTCGATCAAGGATCGCATTACTTGATTCCATGTCTTGTCACTTTACTGTATTCCATGATTAGCTAAGTATGAATATATTTAAATAATGCCAAAACTGGCGATGAAAATACTTAGTAATCGCCTAGGTCAAACATTTCCTTGGGAATTAGAAAATCTTGGCAGCGTGGTGGTCTGCGCATTGGCATTGGCCCGGTAGGTCAGAGATCCGTGGTTCAATTCCCAGTGTCGGTAGTAGAAATATATTCATGAATTCAGTATGCTAAGTATCCTGGCTTGTATGGGGTGATATCGTGTCCGATGGAACAACCAGTTTCGATTGTCAGTGGTAGAGACGAAAATACGTGCAATTCTTAATTTCCATCCTATTCTTGGATCCAACGACCAATCGCAAGCAAGCAGGTGAGTCGAATGTTTTGAGGGAGCCCGGGTAGGGAAACTAGGATCTAGCAAAATAATTTTCGGATGAATTGTGGGAACCGTAATCGAGATTTACAGCCATTTGCCTGACATGAGTGGTTTAATAAAGCTAGCATCAATGTCTTGTGACGAAAAATAATATGACGCAGTTAATTTAGGTTGCTAGGTTCATCAAAAGCCCGGACAGCGTCAGTGGCACCACACGCTGGAAATTAATAGTATAAACACATACCCCCTCCTGTAATACGTTTAGGAATTCAATTGATTCAATTTTCATGATTAAAACACGGGACTTAAACCTCAAGAATGTCGTGTCAAAAGCATATATATGTGATATCTCATGAATATAAAACGTAATTAATTACCGTGAAACATTTCTGTGAGTATTTAAACGTTTCAGTGCAATTTGTACCGTGCAATTCTCACAGTTGTTGGCTTAGCTGGAAGGTAGTACAACTCAGTGACCGATATTTTAAAAAAGACAGAGGGAAATTAACAAATTGAACTTTTGGTAGTTGCAAGTTGCTAAAATATCTATTCAGATGGTTAGATTGGGACACTATCAACTGTGATTGTGAGGATATAAAAGTGAAAATAAAATAGGTATGCTAAAGGGGAGCTATTATTTATCTCGCACTCGATGTTTCACTTGCGTGTGTCTCCAAAATAAATTGTCTCCCGTAGCAGAGGAAGCCTTATCCCAATGTGTAGTGTAGGGAATGGGGTAAGATTTGAATAAAAGAAACCTTGTATCCTGGAAAGGTTTATCTTTCTTTATCCTCTTCCTTCTTCTTCCTTTTTACTCTTGGCGCCAATGTGTCTGCATTTTTTAGGGTGCCCAAATGTGGGCGTTGATCAGCACTTGCAAGTGTTCCCCACGCCAACCCTTCAGCGGTAAAAGGGGTACCGATCGAAATGCTGTCTCGAAATAGCTACCAGTTCAATTGGATGGGATGCAATGGTCGTCGCGATCGCATCCTCACGACAGTCTCCCGGGTTGAAATTGCATGAAATTTTGTCTCACGTTTTTCCTCAGACCCTGCCGTAATTTCTGCGAACAGAATCTTTATGCATGTAATTATGCCTTACTTTGACTCAGTTAACAATAATTTAAAGGCGTGAAGTAATTTTCTCGCCAGAAATATATTGCAGACCTTCCAAAACATGTTTATCTAAAAAAAACGCGAGTATCGTCTCAAGGCGCCATCGCGTGTGTGTGTTTTTTCTCGTTTTTCGATAACACCAATACGAAATTTATTGTATAGTGGCGTGTTAGTCAAACCCAACATTGCTGCGTACCATTTTTTAGTGCTGTATCTGAATACGTGGCTTTCAGACCGTCCGTCCAAAATTAGACTCAATCTTTTATGTAAATTGAAAACAGATTTATTTTCATACGAAATTTTCAATATCTTACGAAAGCCAACACACTACGGTCGATCAGATCATGAGAATAAAATAAGGGAATTAGATTGTAAAACAGAAAAGTTTAAAATGTCGTTTTTCCCTTAATCGATAAAAGACCATAATGGTTGCGTTCAAACGTTGAAATAGGTTAGTTTACAGTTAGTGTGGTTGATTAATTCGTTTGCACCGTAATGCATGTTTCTAAATCTGCAGAGTGGTGCTAACACCATGTTTTGCATGTTCCTTGCATGACTCTTGTTTCGTGTTTTCATAATTACATTATGGGTTATTTTAGTAGTTTCTGTAGCATTTGTAGTATACCTATATTGTGGTGCTTGTTGGTGAAAGTAAATTTCTTCACTGTAGTTCACGTTGATGATAAGTCACCCCCTGCCAACCACGCTTGTGGTGGCTTGCAGCGTAATAGGTAGATGTTGAAAGACGTCTGCTCAAAGTGCTTCGAAGCTGGCTAAATGTTTACATGTACCACTGATTGTAATTGATATTTGTTTTCGGCATTGTCTTTCAGTGACAGAATTGTAAATAAATATGTCATCCTGCTCATTGCTACGCCAAACGTTGGAGTTTTGTTCCGTGACCGTGACTGTTATTGACATGGCACCTCGCCAATTACCTGCAAATTAATCCCTGTGCTGTTCGTATCGTCATCCGCCCTTTCAACGCCACGACGTAGATTGCTTGCCGTTCTCTCGCAATCCTTCCCCTTTCCGAATCCTCCAATTTCGTATCCATTACATCATGGAATCGACACATAGCAGCAGAATTATGCTTTCTCTCGATCTGTCGATTTGAAAACACGTGAAATACGAATTGCGACCTTGCCTCCCTTCAGCAAATGTGGGAGGCACCTATGAGGGTTTCCGCGGCGTAGTGGGGGGTTGAATCGTGAGAAATAAATTGCCCTGGCTGCATCGCGCACCTTTCTAAGATCCACGGGGCGGGATCCCGCTTCCATTTCCTTTACGAGAGTAGACAGTCCCCGTTCGTTTAGGGGAGTGAGTCTAGGGACGGCGTTTCGCCTGTTTTGGTGCGTTCCTAGGTAGAAGGAATGCGGAGGCAGACGACGGAAAACATTTGTTTTTTTCCCAGAAAATGCTGTAAAAGGAAGAAAAATAATTGCGTCGGCAGCAGATATTTTTGAAAACGAGAAGTTAATTAATAGGAGGAAGGCTATGTGATTGGGTAAAAATGTTAGAAGTAATGTTGAGGACTTCGTCTTGTATAATATGGCTAATAGATATTTCTGGAAAATTACTCGCTGTCATATCGGAGACTTTTAAAATGGCATTTTTGTGGTAAATGGAGAAAATAAGTTTGATGTAAACGTGTAAATTTTTTAGGAGACTGAAAATGTAGATGATGGAGCCTCAATAATAAGTTACGAGACGTTGAAGACTTCTGTTAAAGAGAAAATGTTGCCGGAGATTTGATCTACTATTTTAAAGTATAGTTTAAAGTAGTATTTTAAATCAATGACTGCAAAGGTCTGGGAGACTGATCGCCTAACGCCTTCTCAGCAATAGAGGAAGCCGACTTAAAGCCCCCCCTGTCGTCGTCCCCCTGTCTTGTCGTCCCGAATGGATGGCATCTTAGCCGTCCTCCCCTGTCTTGTCGTCCCAAATGGATGGTATCTTAATTAAAATGAAATACTTAAAAATTTACGTAAACTTTCATAAAACCGGTTTTGGTTTCGGAAACTTGAGTTATTATGTAGTTACTTATAGTTAGTGAGTTGGAGAGACATTATTTGGAGAGACAGCCAGTTTATTACATATTCTAAAAACATTTTCAAGCATTTCTTTTAAGATGTTTCCTATCGCGTATTTCCACAGTTCGAGATTAGCCCTCCTACTGTTACTCCTGCAATTATATCACGTCAAGAATATACAAAACATTTTCTCGGCATGAATATCAAAAATCTATGACAACAGTGAGGTACCTTGTCTTACTCCCTGCACCAGAATATGGAATCGGGTGAAGTTTAGTACGCGATAAAAATATTACGCAAGCCCGCGCCATATTTAACTGATCTATTTTTTTTAAAAAAGATTCTGTCCAAAGACAGCTAGACGTGCATTTACTCTTATTTCTTTATTTTTTCACGTATTTCATTCTTTCGATATTCTGCTTCATTTTCTTAAAATAATTCTATTGGTAAACAGTTTTTTCGTCAAATTGTATTAACTTCGTTTTGAAAGATAAAGTAAGTTGAAGGTTACGAATGTTCCCGAGCACGCTCCGAAAACAACCGAATGACCCGATACGTCATTTTCGCTGTTTCCATGAAGAACCAAATGTTTTCTTATGCTTACGGTGGAATCAAAAGTCGTAAAATGCCTTTTGAATATTTTCCTGTTCTTTGATGCGCCTTTTCAATGATATCTAAGAGATATAGTGTGTTTTTGTCGCAAGTTTTTAATTTGTGGCTAATAGAAATATCTTCTGTTACTAACAAACACATTTTTTTTAAAATTAAAGAAATTGTAAGTACAGCAATATTCAGTGGATTTTTTTTCAAATAGGAAACTTAAATGCTTCAAATAATGTAATTATGAACACAAGAGGTATTCGAGTTTCATTTTATATTCTTTTCTTTTTTTATGAAAAATTATAATGCATGGTTTTTTAATATGACATATACGGAGTGCTCTAGATAAGATAGACTTTTTTGATTTTGAAGTTTGCCTGGTGATTAATTTTTTTCCAGGTACCTCAACACAACATGTTAGTGTTCATGAAGAATACTAAATTCTTGTAGTTTACTATTTCCATTCATTGTATTAATGTCGTTAAAGTGTACTTATTATATTGGTAAATTACTGAATTAATTTTTTTTAATTGAAAAATATTTTCAATCCGTAAGTTTGTAAGAGTGCAAGTAGCGTGTTCAGATCCGTTTTCTTACAGTTAAGATTTTGGAAAATACCCAATTGTTACGTTAGATAATGGTGGAATTAATTTTTTTTAATTGAAAAATATTTTCAATCCGTAAGTTTGTAAGAGTGCAAGTAGCGTGTTCAGATCCGTTTTCTTACAGTTAAGATTTTGGAAAATACCCAATTGTTACGTTAGATAATGGTGGAAGGAGCAAGACATAGGCGGAGGGATGAGGAAATACGGTGGACGAGTTAAGGGAAAAGAAGGAGGGAAAAAGAAACCATGCAGAGAGCAAGAGTGGGCGGTGCAGAGAACTCGCGAAGAGAGAGAAGGATAGAGGCATCTCCCCAGGAGTTCCTCGTTTCACGGGCCGCTGGACCGCACAGTCTCGTAAGTTTTGGGAAGCAAGCGGGGAGGAGGAGCAGGTAGAGGAGTCGAGCAAGCAAGCAAGCCGGTGAAGGAGTCGTCCGAGAGGGGTTGAGATAGAGAGAGAAAGGGAACGCCCGAAAGGAAAGATAAGGAAAAAGTCTTCCCCCTTAATACGAAGAGTGGTGGGAAAAAAAAGAGCGGGGGATAGGGAGCATCGTCGCAGCACAAACATACAACCTTGACATGCTCACAGACGGTGTGTTTGTGTGTTGAGGGTGGGTACCTTCGTTTGCACAGGAGGGCAGCGGAAAGCTTGGTTTTTGGGGGGGGGGCTGCTTTTTCTCCTTTCACGTATCTTCGCGGGAGGAGCGAAGTCATTCTGTTTGGCTCGGCTTGCGCATTGCTGTGTTCCTTTTTCTGGGACTCGCGTGGCAATCAAGGGTACAAAAATCTGTGGAGTTTCTGGCTTCGTTTGATTGGATGCGACTTCTTTCTCCTCCTCATCCCCCCACCCCAACCCTCTCACACAACCCCGCTCCCGGAGTCGCGTGACGAAAAGTTTCGTCTTTCCATTGCGCTTTCTCTAGTCGCAGTTTTTCGTGAGACTCTTTGATGAAGCTGACGTGTCGTCTCGCCCCAGTAATAGTTAAATGTTTGCTTTGCATCGATATTTTTATGAATTTATTCCGTGTGTCGGGAAAGATTATTTTGTCGTGTTGTTTTTCAGTCGTTCGTCCATTTAGGGTATTTGGTGCAATGGAGCTGGTGGTACGAATATCGTAATAGTAACAGCGAATTTTCCTTTAGGGTCATGGAGGATTTGATGTTTGCGTTTTTCTTTGTCTGCCTTATATTATTTTCTGCAGAATCATTGGGATTCACCTAAAAGTATATTGCACGTATGTACTTGGCTCGTGATCACCATAAGGGAAATCATCAAATGCATCATTGCTTCAAGACAAGGGTTCTACCAATGCAGTGGGTTGTGCAATTAGAGTTCTGAAATGGTCTTCGATAATTTTTAAATAAAATATATAATAATAAAGAAGTGAGCTCCTACGGCTCGATATATGTTATAAAGGTGGTGACTTCGAAAGCCGTAAACAATAAAACGTATCGTTTACGGCTTTTGGAGTCACTACTTATATTAATAAAGTATATGTTTGTGCAATGTAATTTTTCGAAAACTTATCCAATTTTTGTCTTATTTTGGGTGGATAACTTTTGAGGTTTGTGGATGTTCAGAATTTTGAAGGAAATTAGTGGTAATGTAGTGACCATGAGTGTGTTCGTGCTCATAGATTTTTTAAGGTAAAATTCGATTATAAATGTTGTACTTTTGTTCTTTTTTTCGGAATTGTGTTCATGTGTATCGCCCCCTTTTTGCGGAGACTTTTTCGTTGAAGAATCTAGCTAATATCGTGCGTTCCAGAGATATTTTATCATGTCGGCCGTCCTTTGCATTTTTGAAGATTTATAGTGGGAATCGGTACTGTGTTTTTTCTCTCCAATCTGTTTACCCCTTGGAAAACCATGAGAAAATTGACTGGTCCCGTCTTGTAGAGTATCATTTAAGCATGGAAATGATAGGGAATAAAGATTTACAACTTAATGAAATTAGAATTGATCGATGGGGATTATGTTAACTAGCTCACTGTTGCCAAGTATTTGTAGGTCTGAAGCCTGTGAGCAACATTTGCAGGAGTTCTGGGACAATTAATGCATTCGTACGGCCGTAGTTATATCTGCGCGATTTAATATGGTGCTTTGGCGGATCTGTACGTCAGTATTATTATAAAAATCATTATATTTTTATCCGTTTTCTTTTTCGTTTTCAGACTCCACCGGAAGTCCGAGATATTGTTTTTGTTTTCTTGTTTCGAAAGGAAATTTATACTTAATGCTGAATGCTTGCGATTGAAATAATTTTAACTCTTCTTACTTTGGAGCTTATGCTAAAATAGATGCTGAAATGCGCGAATTTCTCATCGGGCATAATGTTTTTCGCCCTACCCTGGGCTCCTGCTGTTCCATTAATGTTGAAATTCACGCAACCTTAGAGTCACTGCTGTCTCCTTAATGTTCGCTTACGCTGGGTTTCACTGATAAGTGTTGCTTACGCAAAAATAAATCCCCGGCGCGAACCGCGGCAAGGAGGAGAAGTGGAGGGGTAAAGTGAAAGGCCCTAGGGGATGAGGAGTAGGATGCGACGGATCGGGAGGGAGAGTAACCAAGTCAATGCGCAAAGCCAAGCGTGGTTAGTGATTAGTGATTTAAAAGAAATATTCACTCTTAACTATTATTGAGGTATCATCATGAAACGGAACGTCAGGATGTGGTGAGTTATGTCATTTTGCGAAGCACTTGTGATGGTAGCATTTAGAAAGTCTTTCTGACAGGCCCCTCAAATCTAGAATACCTTCCTTCCCGCTTTCTGAACAATTTTTAAAGTTCCTTAGCACATCTCCCCGTACATCGTCCACTGTGGAGCGCCAGGAACGTTTGTGAGAGCTGTTAGGTTCTTCTTTTAAATAATTCTTTGCCTTTCCATGCATTCATCTCTTGTGTCCCTTTATACCGTTGAAAACCATGAAAAATCGGCTCAGTGGATTCCGTCTTGCGGAGCACCCCTCTGCTTCCTCACCAAGCCGGAGGAGATAACTCAAGGGACGGTGGATGTACGGGCGGCGGAGGTGGAAAGGGTTGGCCGGCTTCCTCCCCGGGAACTCCAGTGCATTCTCTCCGGCGTTGGAGAAAACCGTATTTGTGATAAATTCCATTCTTCCGATTTTCGAATATACATGCATCCCCCAGACTACGTTGCCGTCCTACTCCTTTAATTTATTTCGCCCACTATCAACCTCCCTTCCGCCCAACATCCCTACTCCCTTGCTTCTCCGTCGTATTTCCCCAAAAAAGAACGTAAAATATAATTCGTTGCGGTACGGTGAGCCGCGTTCTGCATCGCTGCGAACAACCGCTGTTCATAATATTTTTTGATCTTATTCGCATCTTCTACTCCCGACCCCTTTTCCCTCAATCCATCGCGGTATTATTCACTTTCCCCACTTTCTACTATCCGGGCCCTCGCGTCACTCCATAGCCCTGCTTACCTCGGAACTTTCCCATTCCTACGAGACTGAATTTCTAGAAGCTGCTCATTCCAATATACATCTTTCTCTTAAATATTCCATTGAATGCACGTTTCTGTGCGCAAAGTGAGAGAATTTGTGAAAGAATTATCTAAGCCTAACGTCGTGGAATCAAGTCATATTATGAAATACTTAAATAGTGCGAACTTATCTACACTTATACTTTATTACCGACCATGGTCTCAATACTAATATCAGTTGCATACATTTCGGCAGTGACTAATTTTTTCACGTTTAAAATGGCAATTCGCTGCTGAAACTATTGTCAGAAATACGTTATATGTGTGGATAATAACTAAGCTACATGTTTTTTGTTAAAATCGTCTTTAGGTGATATGAAAGAATTTGTGATCTACTGAGAATAAAAATCGAGGCGCCAAATAAGCTCGGTGTGAATCTTCCTTGTATACTTGAAAATTTGTGTATTTTTTGGTGATTTAAGGCCAGTTGCAGAAATATGTAGCCAAGATAGCGGATGCCGAATGAACCAATTGGAGACTTAATTACTGGATAAAAGAGTTGTTTTGAGAACAATGACCAGTTAAAATATTCTTACTGGCTAATTACTAGCAATTATTCATAGGCTAAACTTTTATAACTTTTATCCAGTGGTAGATGATTAGATCAAATATTAGAAGCTATTAACTATTGCTAAGTTATGTAGATCATAGGTGTATTCCTAATACCCGAATATTTTAATGATATTTAAAACTGCATGAACTCTTATATATTTGATTCCTTAACTAAATTTTCATGCAACCGGCTATGACTCATACATGTTTAATTATTCTGTTTCTATAGTAGACCTAGATGAGGACGCGAAACATGTTGTCTGTGTATAAAATGTTTGAGCGATGGTTTATCTTTGCCCTGTCTCTTTTCAGATCTGACTGAGGCGCTTTCGAAATCACATTAACGCATGCCCATAGTTCGCTGATTACTCAAAGACTAACGACGAGTCGGATGTCTCAATTTGCTATCGATTAAATCTTGCAATTTTAAAGGTTTTTCCGAGAGTTTGTTGTTGTAGAAGTTTCTGTTTCATCCAAAAATATCTTTCTCTCTCTGGCGCCAAAAAGGATTTGCGATAGCAAAGTACATTTAATCAATGTACTTTATCCATAAATTTAATTCTAGGATAGTGAATGGTAGAGGTCCTTTTTATTGCGCTCGT
Organism: Ceriagrion tenellum; assembly: GCA_963169105.1. Classification (NCBI taxonomy): domain Eukaryota; kingdom Metazoa; phylum Arthropoda; class Insecta; order Odonata; family Coenagrionidae; genus Ceriagrion; species Ceriagrion tenellum. The sequence goes on along the minus strand of OY720634.1, from coordinate 111,487,341 downwards.
AAGTCCATCGGCGCTTTATGAACTAAGAATCATCAATCCGCCAAGGCCAGATTGCTCAGTGTGTGTGTTTTGCTAGCTAACGACAATGAGATGTGCAAATTAGGTGTTAGATAACCACTGATTACCGAATTATATATTTTATTCTATAGAGCCAAACTCTGCATCTTTTTCAATTATGGAGAATTTATTTTTTAAGTGGTCTTTCTGAATGAAAATTTATTTTAAATTTTCTCGCACTTGCTTGTATTCTTACATTCCTTGTGCATTCCATTTTATTTGGCTTCAATCACCTTGAGGTTTTCTCAGTTTTTTATTAATGAAATACAGTCTATTTCCATCTCATACCTCCTCTACTTAAGCCTCCTATTTATTTCAGGGATTAGCTTTCAAACCGTCTTTCACCAGAATTTCATGCTTTAAAATCCTCCGACTGGGATGAAAAATGGAATCCTTGGCTCTCCGTGATGCCCCTTTTTGATTCAAATTGTGGGTTATTTTAAATTATTTTCGCCGTATTTACCGAATTTATATTCTGGAGAAAATTTCGTTTGCGAGCCGCTACCTCCCGTCCGAGATATACTTGTGGAAAGAGACCTGGACAGTTGCAGTGAGGAATTCAGCTGTTAAATCCTCAAAGAGTGGGCATGAAAATAATCATCTGTGCTCCTTATCGTGGCCTCTACATCCGTGTGAAAGGTCTTACTCTGAAATTTATTTGTAATAAGTGTGACTTGATCTGGTTGCGTGAGATATATTTACTTTAATACCTCCCGACATTGTGTGCTAAAACTTGTTTTTTTTTCGGCCAGATGAACCTTGTTTCTCATGAAGTGAAATCATGTGCATCTACATTTACTTATTACCCTCTAAGCCACCACAAGGGTGTTTGGCAAGGTGTGAATTGTCACCACCACGAACTAAAGTGAAGATATTTACTTTCACCAACAAGCACCACACTATCGGTATGCTACAAATGCTACAGAAACTACTAAAATAACCTGTAACGTAACTATGAAAACGTGACAAAAGAGTCGTGCAGGGAACATGCAAAACATGGTGCTAGCACTAATTGTCAGATTTAGAAACGTGCATTGGGGTGTATATGAATTAGTCAGCTACACTACCTTTCAACTAACCTACTTCAAAGTCTAAACGCAGCCATTATGGTCTCTTGTCGATCACGGGAAAAACGGTATTTTAAACATTTCTGTTCCACGTTCTATTTCCCTTATTTTATTTTTATGATGTAATCTACGTTAGTATGTTGGAGTTCGTAAGATATTGAAAACTTCGTCTAAAAATTATTCGGCTGTGAATTTACATAAAAAATTGAGTCTAATCTTCAATCAACGGTCTGAAAGCGATTCCCATCCAAGTTGTTGCAATAGGTAGTTACACTAACAAGACTATCATAACGGTCTTTTACGTTTATTGCTTATCTTCTCTGCACGCGTTCTAATGGGTCGCTTTTATTAGCGTTAGCCGACTTATGGGGCCGATACATGGACCCTCAGAGAGGAGAATGAGTACAGGCTGCAGGTATTTGAGATGTGGGTGTGGAGAAGGATGAAGAAGGTTAGCTGGACGGAGAGGAAGACTAACGAGGAAGTACTTGAGATGGTGGGCGAGGAAAGGAAACTTCTAAATGAAATCCGGGATAGGCAGGGTGAAGGATGTAATAAAGGGTTATGGCTTACTGAAGAGTGTGATAGAGAGGATGTTGGGCAAGCGAGGAAGGGGAAGAGAGAGAATGGGTTTCATGGACGGGATTAAGAAGGGTAGATCGTATGCTGAGGTGAAAAATGATATGCTGGAGGGGGATGGACCCCTGAAGGTGTAGACGACCGGGAGGAGATTCTCTGACATTCAGCAAAACCTACCTTAACCGGTAGAATACTTAAAGAAAAGCCGAATTGCGTGGAATCTCTACGTTCTTTTTTCTCTATATCGATCCCCCTGTAATTTGTTTTGTACTTCATGAAAATAATGTTCTTTTAGTTCGTGGTTGTACCGATAAGGAGTGTCGGAGCGGTGTGAAAGTTACGCGGCGCGGAATGAAATATTTTCCTCGCTCCCACCATTCCTGCAAAACCCTTAAATTTGCTGCTCTGCGTTCCTTGCCTACCGTCCCCCCCCCCACGATGTTCCTCTTTCCCCTTCCTGCCTTTCCCCCCATTCTTCATATTACCTGCCCTCGCCCTCCTTTCTCCCCTACTCTCCTCGTCCTTTATTTTTCCTTTCTCCCAATGGGCCCACCCATGCGTTCTGCCGCTCATCCTCTCCCGCGCTTTCTTTAGTTCTTCGCCCCCCTCAGCCCAAATACCCTCTTCCTCCCATGCCTCCCATGCCTATACATATATATATGTATGTATGTATTCATACTTACCTACATACCTTCCCACCTATATCTCCCACTTTCCTTCCTTTCACCTCCTCCTCCTCCGCGCCGGGGTGGCACGACGGCTTCTGTTCCTGACAGGTGTGTACATGTATCTACGCGAGGATAGGGTCCATATATTTCTCCGAAAGGGAACCGGAGGTTGAATTTGTAGGGAGGGGGGGTAGGATATCTTCAGGGATTGGCGGGAGGGAAGAAGGGGAATGTGTGCAAACTTCAAGGGAAACCAACTTCTTTCCTGGCATCGGAAATTCGGTTCCCTATTTTGCTTTCTCTCCGTGAAATTCCTTCTTCAGACGAATCTATGAGCATCGCGTAAATGCACTGAATTTCGCACGGGATTTTAGAGTGGGTTTGTATCTCTAAATTGTTATGAGAATCCTATGCGAAATCATCTTGTCCGTCGCTGCTTGAGTACAAATGTCTTGTCAACATAGGGCTTTTGTATTTGAAGCTCTGCTTTAGAATTTGGTCATCATTTATGATAGAAATGCGTGGTTGATCGAAGTTATTTTTTAAGTATAATTTTCACGTCTTGTTTTGGCAGATAACATTTAAGTGTTGTGGACATTCGGGATATTTAAGGGCATTTACGGTACTTAATTGTTCTTGACTGTTGTGTACATGTATTTACGCGAGGATAGAGTCCATATAGTTCTCCAAAAGAGAACTAGAGTTTTAATTCGTGGAGAGGGAGAGAAGGTAAGGTGGTTTTGGTTGCGGAAGGAGGGAAATGTGTGCAAACTTCCAGGGAAACAAACTTCTTTCCTGGCTTTAGAGCTTCGGATTTCGTCTTCCTCTTTGCTTGGTTCATCAGTTGATTTGGCATGTTTCTCGGACCGGAAAGAGAGGGAGTTGTTGAAAACTTCTTTGCCCTCTTCCAGCTATTTGCCCGGGTTTACCTGCCTCCTGTTAATCTCCGAGTTTGGGATCGGGTTTGTGTGGTGGTGAGAGTACCGACTTCCCATTTCGAAGACCTAGGCTAGAATTCCATTATAATAGGGATTTCATTGGAATTATGAGCCGTGTTTATTTATCATTTTAGAGCGTTTGCTAATAATAATAATTTTGTCACGGCTTTAATAAAAAAAGGCGAAATTTTCAGTAAACAACGTCTGTTCTTTTAAAAATCACTTTTTTCGAATTTACACCAGTCACGGGAATTGTATCCACGACGAGTTCGTGTTACCCTACAAGGCACCTCAAGAATGTATGTCAGGGGGTGAGCTATCACCAACATGCATTTTTACTTACTTCCATTTATAGTCTACCTTGCCTGGTATATTACTTAATAGAAATTGTCTTCCTCATTTGCGGATGAAAATGATTTGTTAGTTTTCCAGTCGGGCAGGGCTGATAAATATTAAAAAGTGGAACCGAAAATATTATCTTTGTGGTATTCATCAACTTCGAAGGGAGAAGGTCATTTTATTCATTGGCCCTGTTGGTATTCTCGTAGTTTCGCTCATTAGAAAAGTTATATTGTCTAAGATAAACGTAACGCTCTTTGTGAATTCAGTGCTTTACTAGAGGAACTGAAAATCGGGAATATTTATAAATTAATTTGTATTACTACCTTCACATTTTATGTGATCATTGGTTTGGTCTTCATATTTGAGAAATGGTTATATTATCAATGAAATTTGTATCTTATTGATAAGACTACTCAGTTGGAAAAGACTACCTTAAATCGGCATCAATAAGGTCCTCCTATCTCGTGAATGGGTGTGTTACAAAAACTTTATATTTTAAACTTTTGCGCTCACTTTTTCTGTTGTTGTATTTGAAAAGTGAAACAAGCATATTTACATGACTTTACAAAAAGCTTATTCTGAATGTTTGGATATGTGTTGAGTTTTGTCCTATTCTGTCAAGCCCAAAAATACTCTGATTATCTCACCTTGAATACTAGAAATGCGGTCTGTAATCGACGGAACCAGAAGCTCTCTGTAATCATGGCTTAGGGCTTCATTGGTTTGCGGTCTTCCACGCAGACGTACTTCTTTAAAAGGGTATTCACTCGTGATGTTGGCATCAGCCCGCTTCTGCTTGCGAGCACTGCCTTATTCATCTCTCCCGAATGACTGAGTGAAGATTTGGGGCTCCGTCTTTCATTTTACTCTTTGTTTTCTATTAAACATTTTTGACTAAATCATTACTAGCTTGGGCATTTGCCGCCGCCCGACGAGACGTCACGTCCCATTTCTGAATGACTGGAAATTCCATTTCCTGCCCGACGCCTGGGAATTAGCTATGTGCTTGGAGCTGAAGATAGAGCTTTAAGAGAAAAGAATCAAGAGGAGGCTGCTTGAGAAATGGAAGCAAGGTCATGAGGAAGGATAGTGATCAATACTTGCGAAAAGATGATTCCGGAGTGTTCATGTCCCCATGAGTGGAAAATTCTGGGAGTTAAATTCATTGATTCAAACTTCAGAGTAAACGAAGGATGGACGCGTATTATTAGTTGCCCCGGCATCAAAGCATAAAAATTAATTTTGTTTTCTCAGAATTGTGAGGTCATCGGTATTCTGCTGAATGATCGGATAGTCCACTTAAGCTTCGGACCGATGAAAGAAGTCCGTATGGAAGGGCAACAGCTTGAGGCCCAACGACTTTTAAAGGAGCATTATCAGGAAAGCGCTCCAAGAAGAAACCGAGGGACGAATACATAGACCAGCCAAAAAGGATATATGGAACGGAAGAGCTACAAGGATGTGTTGCAGTCATCAGAGGACGTGGAAAATGGTCGACTGCAGTCAACAAATCTCAAGATTGAGTGACCAATGATAAGTTGAATAAAACTGGGAGAGAAAGGGGCGTTCGGCATTGATCCGAGAAATCTGAACATTTCAGGATCGTTTCCTAGTTTTTCTATTTAGTGTAATCAACATCATTAAATTAATTAAGATTAAGAGATATAAATAACATGGGTTTTCCGTGCTAGTTTTTCTGGTTTTCAGCCTTGAAAGTGGAGATTATAACACGAGTTCTTTATGTAGAATGCTCCGATAACGGCAGAAAACGTCAGTTTGAACGAGAAAGTACATTGAAGTTTTAAATTATTACTCTTTATATGGAGCAAAACTTCATTGGAAATTGAGTAAAAATAAAATTTAAGGTATCTTACCTCTTATATTTTATAGTTATTAACGAATTACGGCCGTACTTGAAGTCTAAATGCGGTAGTTTCATGCAAATAGCAGTGCAGTCGGTTCCTATGGTTGGACAAGTGGGGTCATTTAAAATATATCCGTTGAATAGTCTGCATTGCTTTCACCTTAATTTTGGTTGTTAATACGTTACCCAATTCATCAGTGATTTTTGAATTATCGTTTTTCTTGACGTACACTGTCATGACAGTGCCGCATTAACCAGGGGAAAGAGACGGAAGGCTGTGGAAAGAAGAAGAAGAGAGTGTGTGGTTGAGTGGGAAAGAACGAGAGGCGTTGTGTGGTTCGGTCCGGGTGGGTGCCGAGGGGTGTTTAAAGAGCGGTGCTGGTGTAGAAGGAATGTGGGGGGAGGTATTGATTGATTGATTGGTTCGCCCTTTTATTGGCGCCCTCGGGGGCTTTAAATGCCGATGCAGATGGTGTGAAGAGGGGAGGAATTGAAAGGGGGAGAGCCAAAGGGTTGCGGAGAGGAATGAGCAGTGGTAAGAGTGGGGGAGCGTTCGCCGGTCGATACTTGAGAAACATCGGTGATTGGGGCCCGACGTGATGGCCGATTTGTTTGCTTCCGATGTTTCTGATAAAGTTCCTGTGTGGATGGTTGAGGAGGTCTCCTCACTGCGAATTTGTGAGATATTAATCATTTTTTTATGATTCGTGCTATCTACTGGTTTAGATGGTTTCTAATTGAAGCGAATAAAAACATTCTAGATAGTTAAATGTGTTGGACCCAATCTGCCAATAATACGTATTCCTTTAGTGTAAGTTGATTTTCACCTTTTTATACGTATAGGCATTTGTTCTAGAGGATCGATATCAGTTGCTTAAATGGATTGAAACACCTCTTTCCCCCATCGTTTCGCAGATGTATTATTTCTGCATACTGATGGATACCCCACATTGTACAACAACATTTTACTGTAGAACAAATCCATGTCATCGACGCAGATTGTTGGGATTTTCATTATTGAATAATTTAATATAATGTTTTCAGTTTTAGGATGTAATCAAAATTCTTTGTTATTTATTTATTTTCAAAAATTTCAATGTTGTTGATCTTTATATATAATAACTGTTACCTTATATTTCATATCTGGTCCTCAGCCTGATAATCGTCTCAAGATAAAAGCATTGTTTTAAAATGTGTTCAAAGTTCATGAAAATATTAGATCAATTATAAGTTTAATGAAAATGTCATAATATTTATTGTACAAAGCTCTAAGGTTGTAGAAGTAATACGTCTGAAAAAGTTTATAAAATAGATGTTGGAATTTATGTATTCAGCTGAGACCAACCCTCCAAAACAATTAAATAAATGTGTATAATAGTATTTCTTTCTTCCCCTAAGCGTGTGTCCGACCTATCTTCATCCCGTCCCTGAAACCTATTCTCTGCCATTCCCGTACCCTCTTTTTTTTCGACATCCTCCCCTCAGTCGCAGATTTACGCATCCATTCGCTCCTCATCACCTCTACTAAGCACCCATTCTGCCTCCTCCTACAATAGTCTCCTCCAGATATTTCTTCTCCTCGTCCACTATATAAAGATTTCTCTCGTTTGTTTATTTATTGTTCATGCCTTATCTCCATTCTCCTCTAAACCCATGTCTTAAACGCATGCTGCCTGTTATTGAAATATGAGACCTGAATTATATCATTGTGTTCAATAAAAAATTTTCGCGCATTCCCGACCAGCGTTTCTCCAGACTCTGAAAGGAGAAACCGAAAACATTTCCTGGAACCGGTAGGAGGGATTGGTGATAGTTCGCTGTTTATTTATTAACGTGATGAAACTTTTACAAATCCACATGTTACAAACACTCTTCCACGACCAGGATTACAATGTTTAATCGTCATCAGGTGATAGATATCGCTGCCATGTTCTCTTATATATTAACAATTAGAGATCAGGAGGGAGGCGGACACATTTTGAGAGAAGGGGAATGCTTATACTAGAGCGGAAAGGAAGGGTGAAAATCGGGTAGCAGACGTTGTTAATAAAATAAAAACCAGGGTCACGACGTCAATAAAAAAATTCAAACTGTTCTTAAGCATTGAGCTCACATCCGTCATCTCTAAAATGTATCTCATTCACTTGAAATTCACTATGGTGGTCAAAAATAAAATGATGCTTAGCATAGTTACTCTAATGATTGTTCTTGAATGCACTGTAGTGTTCCCTTATTCTAATCCGTGATCTTGTCGACGTCTGCTCCACTTAGACACCCTCACAGTCAGTACACGACTGTTCATATATTCCTCCACTGCACAAAGCTCCTACCTTATCTTAACAATGCATATACCAGCATGCATTTGAGGATAATTGTTTTCCGATTTATTTTCATGTTTTAACTGTTTTGCGCCTAGAAACTGGCGACGTAACCTATGGAAACATTTTTCAATTTCTTTTTGATGAGTGAAACTATCGGTAAAGCATTAGTATTTTTTAATCGTTGTCGTTACTTATGGTAAAATATCGATGATTCTCTCATATCGATGGCGTTGTATCGATATGCTCTCGGCGAATGGTTTTGTTTCGGTGCTCTCAATGTGGGGTAGTGTGCAGAGGAAGTGTGGTTGGGATGGTGGCGCCGCGGCGTATCTGGGACGCGCCCGTGGGCCGTTCGTCTCTGTCTTTGGAGAGGGATTTCTTCTCATCGGGGATGAGGCGGGGGAGGACGTAGGGGGGGGGGGGTGGAGTGTGACGTAGAGCCCTAGGGATGGGGGTGGATGGGTGCGCACAAGGACGCCTTAATGTTCCCATTTAAATCCCTTCTCGCGGCGGAAGGGAAAAGAGTGGTGGGGAGGATCTTCTGGTCGTTAGTTTTTTTCTTCGCCTCCTCTTGTCTCGAGAGTGACTGTCGTATTTGCCCATCCATCTCGACGCCGATACGTGCGGAGTGGCTTGCGGCTCTCGAGGAGGAGTCCATGTCGGCCGTGGGAGCGGGCCACTCGGCCACACCCGCCGTGTGGCGCGGTTTCGAGCTCTGAGTAAGAGTCCTCTACGTAGCAACTACTTTACTTTGCACTTGAGTAGTTGCTATGTAGAAATCTCTCCTCCGAGTGCGGCATTAAGGCGTTATGTAACGGCCATCTACGTTGAAATGTGGATATTCTTGTGGTCATTTCTCTGGGAGTAGCGTAACCAGCTATCACTGTGATATATAGCTCTCGAGAAAGTTCCCTGCGTCGTACAGTTGACAATGTTGGAGAATGGGCTGTGGAACTTTTAAAACTCTGCGAAATGGGGAGGAAATATAGCTTAGCACGGAGACAAGCACAGAGTTTGTCGGAAAAACTATATAAATGCTTGAAAATATTCAAATATGGCGGGTGAATATTTTGAAGAAATTGCCATGAGAAAAATTCGGCCTGGACCGGGGATCGAACCACGGACCTTTGGTGTGCGAATTGATCCGGCAAATCAAAGGTCCGTGGTTCGATTCCCGGTCCAGGCCGAATTTTTCTCATGGCATTTTCTTCAATATATAAATGCTATTGACACAAGCGCTTCAAAAAAAACTTACCACTCCCTGTCGTCCCGTTTCGACTCTTCGCACATTGAGACGAGATGCTGCGCTTTTTTGTCGGTATAATTTTTGTGGAAATAGAGCACGATTAAATGATATTTTTCTTTCCCTCCTTTCCCCAACTTAAAGTGAGTTCTTTTTGTCCTTTATGTGGGACTTCCCTCGCAAATCTAAAAATAATACGCTGCCAGCGCTCGATGCAGGTAGCTAAAGCGGTAGTTGTAGAAACTATTTACATGTTGTTACGGACCTTTGGCTTAAGGTAGGTAATGGAGTTTGCCTCATAGTGATGTTGCTGCACAAAATATCTGAACAAGTAGACGTATGGGATTTTTGAGTCATTAGACACGGCGAGACCAGAATTCATGTGCCAACGTCCGCTCTTTTCATACTGAATAAACTTACTCAGAAACTCGAATTTCCCGCGATTGAAACGGACCGCTCCCATCTTACCACCTTATGGCTTACCACCCCTGCCGTCCCGTTTCGATTTACTCGCAATGAGACCTCTGTCTCAAAAAGAAGGGTCCCAGGTAAATTTATGCAATGGGTGATTTTGACCGCTCGTCTCTCTTGTGTTAGCCCCCTGTCTCTTCGCAAAGTTCTCCCTCCTCACTCTCTCTTCCCGTAGCCTCCCTCTTTTCCCCTCCGTCCTTTCCATTCACCCCCTCCACTTCTACCTCCCCTCCTTGCCCACGCAGGAATGCCTGGGGAACCTTGGCGGGAGCTATCCACAGTCATCTAATTTACTTTTAAATTGTCTTCAGTGAACGAGATACGAACTATTAGGGACGAGGGGAATCCTTTGTGATTCCCGTGTAGGTACGTGTTTGGGGGTTAATTGACTATTTGCGTCGCCGGATCCGTTCCGTGTCCGAAAGGAAAAAAATAAGAGACATCTTTCTGCTCTCTCGCTTCTCCTTCCTATTTCTTCTCTGGTTGGGAATCTCGTCCGAGAACCCAGGTCGCGTACACACTCGAGATTAACCCATATCCTCCGGGCGACTCGAAGTCTTTTGTTTTCCGTTTCGTCACCCCATCGGCCGGCCTTTTTAATACGATGGCCGTGCGCAAGAGGCGATTTGGGGGACGAGGTAGAGTTCCACACAGCGGACGGTCGCGGTGGTAGGGAGTTAAGTTCGCTGGAATTGATGAAGTCAGGCACGATGGCCGGTCGTGGACTATCCGCGGGAGAAGTGCTCCTTCCTCTCCGCCGTCCTCATTTGTTATCGCCCGAGTAATGAATCCATTGCGATTGCTAGTGACGCCCACATCTGTGTCTTTTTGGTATTGCCCGTGTCCTTATAGTTTAGCCCGTGATTATTTTTTTGTCTTTCCCTGTTTTTGCCGCCCAGCGTTTGCCAACAGGAGTAGAAACAAATTAATATTTCAAGCGGGAGGAAGACGGTTACCGAGAGGAGGATTTGTAATAGGAGTCTTTTTTAAATAAATTTTATAAACGAAGTGCCGTTTGTAAACTGTCGAAACAAGTCGTCAAAAGTTAATAATTACATCTTTGAATTACAGCAAAAGCTTAGTTTATCGGGACAGTTAATTAGTACAATTAATTTTATTGCACATTTTTAAATGTCTTTATTATTGATTTCACATGAGTTTTATTGACAATATTTCGAAGACCACCGGTTTAACCGCGAACGGTATATTTGTTGCGTTTTGCTGCGGAAAATATGGTGCTACTAATGTTGATGAGTTGCATGATATTATATGAGACTTGCTAATATTGAAATAATTAGTTAATTGCTTGCTTAACAGAATTTTTAAAGTCTATGAATGAGATAAATTCTTGCCTTACCTTTAATAAATAAAATAGGAATGATTCAAAAGTTTAAACGGATACTTTGAACATTGAGTTCCGGTTTCAAAAATCCTCATCAAATGTTTTCTTGGCATGAAATCCGAAGTTATTGCATTCTCTCATCGATAGCTCTCAAGTCTACAATCCGACTGTCAGATGTTGTCAACGAACTCCGTATTCTTTGGCAACCTTTAGTAAATGAATGCGCCACGTCATATTTTCATTAACGTTAACAATTTATTAATATTAAAAGAAAAGTTTCCATATCCGTCTATCCGCAATTTCCCTTCCCATTAGGTAATACACGTGTCTATTTCATTTTATTGTCTTTTGTGCGCAATAACTTATTATATAATGCATCGATAACAAAATGAAAGGTGTTTTTTGTATACCTTAAGTCAAAACATTTTGTTTTGTGTGTGTGCTTGAGAGCGAGGTTTCTGAGTAAAGCGCATGTCTTAGATGGGGATGTTGAATTTAGTTGGATGAAAGGTTATCAAACAAGATGATAGTTGCCAACGTATTGTTGGTTTAGAGTATCCCGTGTTGGATCACTAGAGACATCATAGGAAATTCGGCGTATTTGGTTTTTTCGACGTACATGCGAGTCGTAGATAATACGATTTATAGGCTTATGCCTTTATAGAAGATTCTTATATAATACAAATGGTCTCTACATTTGGATATTTTATATTTTCCATGCTAAAACACTATTGTCTATATAGCTTATAATACTAAGCATGCCAATGTTGCTCATTTTAAAACATCGATAACGAAATGAAAACGATTTGTAGGCTTATGCCTTTATAGAATATTCTTATATAATACATAATGGTTTCTACATTTGGATATTTTATATTTTCCATGCTAAAACACTATTGTCTATATAGCTTATAGTATTAAGCATGCGAATTTTGCTCATTTTAAAACATCGATAATGAAATGAAAACGATTTTTAGGCTTATGCCTTTATAGAAGATTCTTATGTAATACAAATGGTTTCTACATTTGGATATTTTATATTTTCCATGCTAAAACGCTATTGTCTATATAGCTTATAATACTAAGCATGCGAATTTTGCTCATTTTAAAACATCGATAACGAAATGAAAAGAATAATTTTATACATTATATCAATTTCCGTCATGATTGATGGGGCTTACTCTAGTACTTCATAATACCGGCCCTGATTGATCACCTCTATCAGATTAGCTCCGTCCTTTTATCAATTTGAGCATTCCTTGGCATAGTTTTTAGGACTCATATTTGTCATCATTCCGAGACCTCTTACCGTTCATTATATCCCCTATTTTTTGTGGGATTTAAGCTAAGAACTAGTGCAAATCTCACGTCTAGAAAGAATTTCAGCACTTTTTGTAGCGTAATAAGTATGAAATACTCAAAAGAGCCCCGGTTTTCCCCATCAAGGCTTTAAGTGACCGGTAATCACAGGGTCTTGGTATAAGACTATGAATGTAACCGTTTGAATTATGCTAATTACATCCGTCGTGACTTTTGTAATCTCATTAGCAAATTAATCTGTTGCGATTACACGAGATCTCGAAAGCTTAGTCTAAATTATTCCTTTGTTTTTGTAGCCCTCACTTAGTAGGATGATCGTTTATCAACGCGAGCGGCATTGTGCGTTTTTGTGAAAAAGAGCTGCGGAAGTTACGTACAAGAAGTTACATGGAATTCGTAGGACTATCGTGATTTCACTCCTCAATGCTTTCTTATGAGCCTCCCATTTTCTCGGAGAAAGGTCACTTGTATAATTATTTTTTTATCTCTCGTAGTTTTATGCTCACATTGAGGGTCTCAAATTCGAATATCATATTTGGAAGCTCATTGAATGTTTTGTAAATTGCTTATTTCAATTGTAATTGAGGCATCTACAAGCGATTGGTAGTTTTTGACAGTATTTATCCTAAAGTCCTAATGTATAGCATATCTTTCTGTTTTCCTTCCTATGGGTGATCCTCCATTAGATCCCTCATCACATCCTCTTATCGTCTCCCTCTTCTTATTTCGTCCAGAATCCTTTTCCTCTTTCTACCCATTCCACTCTCTGTGGAGTTGGTTGTAGAAGTAAGAAGGTCTCCAAATAAATAAGTAAATCCAAATAAATAAATAAGGTAGAAGAAGTAAGAAGATCTCCAAGTTTTTCAGATTAATTTGTAACAGCATACATCGAGATGGTCGCCACACTATCCCCCTACGGAGTTGCGGTGACTATGATTTCCTTTACTCTCTCTTCAGGTGGTCAAATGTCAGAAGCATTGACTAAATAGCCCAAAAACTTAACCTCTGATTGCGTGGTTTCGTGTTCTGTTCACCATGGGGTCACCAATGTGGAGTTGAAATTCAAACATGGCGGGTGAATTTTTTGAAGAAATTGCCATGAGAAAAATTCGGCCTGTACCGGGAATCGAACCACGGACCTTTGGTTTGCCGGACCAATGCGCAGACCACTACGCTATCCAGGCTTCCTAATTGCGATGGCAATTTTTGTGGATACAAGGCATCTAGATCTTAGGCCCTTGCGGTCCATCAAAGATGGCAACGCAAGGGAGAAGAGGACTTCAAACAAGTCACAACCAAGAGTCAGTATCCTTCTCCAGCAGTAATGCCGTGCTTAGCCATTTGAAATTCAAACATGGCGGGTGACCAAACCAAAGGTCCGTAGTTCGATTCCCGGTCCAGGCCGAATTTTTCTCATGGCAATTTCTTCAATGTGGAGTTGGTTAAGTAGGAAGGTCTCTACGTTTCCCAAATTAATGTATTACACCCTTGATGCAGTGCACGTTGCAATCTCCGTCCAACTCCTTAATTACATCAGCATCCTATTCATCTATGCATCAGCAGGCCTCCTTGGCAACAACATAAAATGATGGCACCTTAACTGGTCGCCAAATCTTCCTCCATGTACACCCGTCCATTACCTTCTTCAGCATGCCCATGTATACATGGTGTTGTGCGATGATGTGTTGTTTAGGATTACTTCCGCGTGCCTCCTCCTCCCTTATGGATCATATTCATCTACACTTACGAAATACCGTGCAAGCCACCATTATGGTGCGTGGCACGGGGTGATACCACATCAGGCATGCAGCTCTCATCCCAGTTCAAATCAGAACCGCGCACGTTCCCCCGGATGCCAGGTGCAGGCCAACAGAAGGCAGGGCGACGGTACACAGTCAGGCCAAAAACCAGGAGAGTGATACGTAGAAGAACATGATACTATGCAGTACACTACTCAAGATTCAACTACTGTTTAGTATTATTAATGCGACAAATAAATAGCAGCACAAGGTACTAAAACATTCAAGAGTAAATCATGCCGGAGATTGCATGCGAGGTTTGTAGCTAACAATCATGTTAAGATATTTAACACTGCTGGAAAACATATTTAACCTAGTCAGTTTCCTGGAACTTATCTATCGCAACGACTACGGTCCCCTACGGAAAAAAATAATCTTAAATCTATAGGTTCTGAAGTCTATTTCCTTAATCTTATTTCTGCCATCGTTTCTACCGTACTAGTTCGGCTAAATAATATTTAATCAATATTCTACAAGTGTAGAATAAGTAAGCCCGCTTGAATCCGCGATCAAGATCCGCCTGTGCGATAAATGCATGATTCAAGGCTTCGCCTTCCTCTCTCCCTCGAGAGGAGGCCGCCGTTCCGTGCAGCGGCCACTATGGGGCCACGCCCTCCCATCAATTTTTGTTTTTTTAATCACTCGTCACTGTGCGAGAGGACCTTTCAAAATGGGCGACGTTTTTCACGCGTTGCAATTTATTCCGTCATCTCATTATCCTCGGGGAATGAAATGGACGGGCTATTAATCAGGGGAAGGGCGCTCTCTCTCGCGCGCTGTGCATGGAAATTTGCTTATTTGCCCCCGATGGCGACCAAGGTTGCGTGTCAACTGATTAAATTCTTGGATTCCTTCCTCGTTCATCCCCGGCGCCGCCTCTCCCACTGGTCTCGCCCAAATGAGAGGGAATATATGCGAACGTCCCCTGTGCCTCATTTTTTCCCGTTTTTGAAATCGTTAATTTTTCTTTCCAATGGACTACTGACGTTTACAAATGAGTGAATCCTTGGCTTCCCTTCGATTAGCTTCTCATGTCGTACTTTTCGCACTCTCCTCTTGTCGTGCACGCATTGGAATTGGTCAAAGCGCTGCTACAAGATCTAGTGTACTGATTTCGATCATACTCATTCCTCGTATTGCTTTTCCGTTTCCTGATTTAAATGAGTGTTTTGTCAGCCGCTGAGCAGGGTTGTTATTAGGTTAATTATTATTTATTCTTTCAGGTCATCATTGGTCGTTCAATCCTAGGATTGGTTGGCAGCTGCCCTTCAACCTTCCCTATCTAATGTTAGTTCCTTTACGTCCTGGAATCTTTTCTCTTTATTTGGTCCATGAACTTATTTCTTGGTCTTCCCTCTATTTTTCCTTCAATTATGTTCTTCACAAATCCATTGTGTCTCAGGGTGTGTCCAATCCACCTTGTTCTCCTTCTCTGTGTGGCGTTCCATATGGTTCTTTCCTCTTCTACTCTTCTGTACCCTTCATCATTTCTCATTTTGTCCGTCAATTTTATCTTCTGCATCCTCCTCCAGTACCAGGTTTCGAAGGCTTTTATTCTTTTCTGGTTAGCTTTTCCAATGGTCCATGCTTCCGATCCATAGAGTGCTACGCTCCACACGTTCTTTCAGGTATCAACGTATATTAATTACTGGCGTTACGGCCATAGAAGAGCCCGTGCCTCCTTTTCCCGGCCTCTCCAGTCCTCTCGGTCCAAAGCACGGCGTCGCCACCTCCTCACACCTAGTTGTCGAAGCAGAAATAAAAAATGTGTAATTATAGATAGTAATAAATTTTACTGCGATCTAGGTTTCGATTTTTGTGGTAAAATTTATTTCTGTGGATAATTGCAATTTTTCATTTCTGCATCGTGCATAAATTCCCCCAATATTGCAGGAATTTTGGACTTTAAAACTTTGTCGAAGGTTGCCCTCCACATCATCCAGCCACCATTTGCGCGGTCACCCTGGGAGTTTTCGACCCTCAGGCCCATGGATGAACGTCCTCCTTAATGCTCTGTTTTCAGGGATTCTCTCCAGGATATTTCTGCTATCGGGTTCTGGCCATCGGGTTTTGAGCGCCGAAAACAGGGCCTTTTTTCAAAACAAATATCGTTAAAGTGTTGAAAAGGATTGGACAAATATATTTACACGTATTGGTAAACGTAGAAATGATCATTCCATCGTATGCATTTTATTTCGTTAAAATTGGTTGACTCTACTTGAAGATGCAGCGTCCTAAACTCAACTGACTCGACTTTTTTAACGGACATTAATACCTATCTATCGAATATGATAGTAACATGGAATGTACGAAGTTTGTATAGACCAGGAGCATTGGAACACTTAATATCAGAACTGAACAGGTAAAGGTGGAAATCGGGGCAAAAATAAATAATAAAAGTTTGGTGGAAAGGAAATGGCATGATCAACGTATTATTGTTATTTTATTTTATGGCCTTCATTGGATCACTTCAGTCATCTTCTGAAATTATTCTGTTTTCTGTTAGCCCAGTATTTCATCATTCTCTCGGATAGTAATTTTCTTTCTTTATCTGAGATCACCCTTCCCATTCTCTGTTTGTTAATCTTGGTTTGTAGCCTGGTCTTTTTGTCCTTGAGTTTCATGATTGTGTCTGTCTTTCCTTTCAAATCTTCTGTTGTGATGTGTAATTCACTCTTATCTTCCTTAATTTCTGCAATCCATCTAATGCTGGTCTTACTTTTCCATAGTTTTTGTATATTTTTTTGCTTATTCTGTTTCCGGTGCTCTGGTTAGGTGTCCAAAGAATGAGATTCGTTTCTTTCTCATCGTGCTCGTTACAGGTTCTATTTCTCTGTAGACTGTTCCATTTGAAGCTAACCTCCAGTGCCCGTTTTATTGGTATTTTTTAATTTACACAAGTTCTGACTATTCTCCTTTCTTCTATCTTGAATAATTTGTCTTTGATCAACATATATTAGACAGCTTGAAAGTTTTTTTACCAGATTTTCGCGACGTTGAAATGAGCGAAGTTCCGTCTTTTTTTATCTGTGTGTGGAAGTTGCGTTGCGTTAATGCTAACTCATTTATATTCGCAGTAGTATTTTCCGACCATATTTTAATTCTAGTCGTTGAGATCTTACCTAGTTATTGTTTTCTTCGTATTTGTTTCTCTAAACTTGGAAAAAATCTCCTCTTTGAACATAAACCCATCAGTTTCCTGTATCATCTTTTCCCATCGCTCGGCAGAAGTTTCTGGAAGCTTAATTACAGCAGAGAGTGATCGATGTTTGAAGCTGCTGGTCCCTTTGCAACATCACGTAGGATTTGTCACGAGGGAGGGGGTAAAAAAGGCAAGGGGAGTGGGGGGGGCGGAGTGAGGGGTCGGGCGGTGGCGGTGTTGAAGTGAAAAGTCTCTCGCAAATTAAGACCCTCGTGCTTCGTCACTCGACGCCATTGCTTTTTTCGTTTCTTTCTCTCTTTCTTTCGCACTCACTCCGCGAGACGTGACCTCTCTCTGTCTCCGGACTCTTTGGATGTTTAGCAGGGGAGGGGAAAGGGCGAAGGGAAAATATAAATCGATCGCCATGGGAACGGGTCGACTCCGTCGTCATGGTGACGAATAGCGCGTCCTCTTCTGGTGTAGTCACGGTAAATCGGGTGCTACCAACTCGGACAACTTTTTTAGATCAAATATTTCCTATCAGTGTCGATTCTTTGATTTAGAAAATCCCAAGCTAAGGGGTCATTCATGATGAAAAAGCAACAATTGTGTTCAAAGGAGATAGAACTACGAAAAAAGGAACTTTACCTAAAAAATTCACGTGGAGTGTGGCACTCTATGGATCGGAAACATGGACCATTGGAAATCAAATCTGAAAAGATTAGAAGCATTTAAAGAATGGTGTTGGAGGAGGGTGCTGAAGGTCAAGAGGACAGATAAAATAAGAATTAAAATATAATGATGACTCATAACTTTGTTATTCCACATATCCTTATTTGGAACGACCCGGGTTTCGACGTTCAACGTCATCTTCACGTTGGTGGATTTTTTCATGTATACATGCATTTTTAAGACTTAAGTTTCCTTTTTTCGTAGTCCTATCTTCTTTGAAAACGACGTTGAACGTCGAAACCCGGATCATTCCTAATTAAGATATGTGGAACCACAAAGTTGCGAGCTATCATTATAATGTTAACAAAGTCCACCTAGTTACGTCTGACACTACCAAGAATTAAGAAGTTTACAGAAGAGAAGAAGCGACCGCGACCGTATGAAACGCTATACAGACAACAGGAACTAGATAGACTGAAATTCTGAGGCACAGTGAATTTGTGAACAACATAACTTCATGGAAAATAGAGGGAGAGGCCCCAGGTGGAAGGCCAAGGGATAAATACTTCGACCAAAAAGGAGGAAATTGCATTAGAAAATTTACCAGGAAGTAAGGGAGCATTGGATAGGGAAATATGGTTGGCTGCAGTCAACTAATCTTAAACGTACAATTATGATGAATGAGCGTCAGCTACTTTTTCTTAAGGTAGCTTGAGCGCTCTTTTACTTAAAATAAAATCAGAGACTGTTCCTAGTTAGCTTTCTTATTCGATTCTCATTCCTTCTATGGACATGGCCAAACCAACGAAGCGCGCTTCTTTTAGATCTTTCAGCGTAAAATCCAAGACTGCTCCTAGTCTTCGATTTTATGTTAATGTAACAAAGTTGGGAAAATTCAGCATGTTAATTCATTGGAATCGAGGATTAGATGCCTTGGTGGTATCCCCTGAGAATAAACCTGCCCAACTATTATGATATCCGTGTTCAAAAAAAATTTTGGTACTTATACTCAGGTAATTATGATGTGATAGAAATGTTTGTTCTAATTGTGTTTTTGTGTATATTTATGTGCTAATATTACATTTTAAGTTTTTAATGTTTTCTTCTACATTTTATTATTATGTTTTCATGTCAAGAATGAAACCAACTTAGTTTTTTCCACCAATATATTTAAACCACAAATCAACCGGTTTCGGCCTTTTCAGGCCATTATCAAGATTACAGATTCTATCTGTCTCTGATTCTGCTCAAGATTACTGATTCTATCAGTATCAGTAATCTTGATAATGGCCTGAAAAGGCCGAAACCGGTTGATTTGTAGTTTAAATATATTGGTGGAAAAAACTAAGTTGGTTTCATTCTTAACATGAATCGTAATTTCCACAAAGTGAATTTGCCAACCATTGATTTTATTATGTTTCCTTCTGAATTTTACAAACCGTTTTCTTCTATATTTTATTGCATACTACGATTCTTTTCTTCTATATTTTATTACGTACATTTCTGTCACAAACATTAGTTTTTCCCTTGATAATTAGACACTTCATTTGGTGACTTTTATTGCACGCCAACACGTGATCGCGTTCCATAATCATTTGTGCATTTCTGCGGGAATTTTAGTTTGGAAACCAATCGTTTGTTTAATAGCTTTTCAATTTAAGAATGAACTTTCTCGTTAATATTAATTTATAAGCGATAGAATGGAAGCGTACAGTTTTTGTAGACTAAACGTTAGGGTTTGAAGAGGTTCTGATATCCCCACTCTTCTCCACTAAGCATAATGTCATTCTCCGGTCGCGGAGAATTCTTTGGCCTAGAGTCGAAGGTGGATCGACTGGCCCCTGATGCTCGGTGTTCCCCTCGAACCAAACACTCTCTTTAAGACTTTTAGTCCGCGAGGATGTCGGTGTAAACCTCATCCTTTACTTCCATCCCCCCTCTTCCCTCTCTGCCCTCCCAGCTCATTGGCGTCTCCCCGAAGGCTTTGAGCAAAAAATATAGAGAGTTTCCTCTTCGGCTCAGGATAAAATGGGCCAAGCAGTACGGGAGCAAGAGGCGGCGGAGGAGGACTACCATAACGGCGGCGCCCCCATTCGGGCTCGCCGGGAAACGAGGCGGTTACCCGCGAGCCCGGCCATGGGCCTCGTCGGCTAATTAGGATCGCTTCCTCCCGCTCTCCCGTCTGTTCCTTTCGGAGACCTCCCCCCCTTACCGCAAGCGTTTAAAGCTCTCCCCGCAAGGGGAGTTTCTTACGAAGGTAAGAAATGCTGGTACCAATTAGGAACGCTACTCACTATGGCCTGGCTTCACGTGCTGGACTTCGACGGGAAAGTCAGGCTTGTTACTTTTGAGATGTTGGCTGGCGCAGTGGGAAAAACGCGCATTGAACTCACGTGAACTAATGGGCATGCCCTATGTAACTGCAGTATGATTTGACGTTGCTGCTAAGATTTATCCTTTGGTTAGTACATCATTGGCCCTCATTACTGATGGTAACCTTTTTCCGATACTGTGTCGAAGCCAATCGTCTTAGAAGGAAAGGTAAAAGGTAGGTTTTTTTGAAAGTCAGGGAGTCTCCGAGTCATATTAAAATCCGTAATTATCGCTTTATATCTCCACGGCTGATGCCGCGAAATGCAATGCCTCACTAATAATAAGTTCACAAAATCAGGATTCGGAATTAGTTTCTTTAAACTTCCTTTTACCCGAAGTATATGGTAAATTTTGAACTCCTATTTTCCACTTCCAATTTACTAACTTAGAATCCGACAGAGATCTCCACTTTTGATAAAGATGCTTGTGCAAGTGAAGGTAAGAAATTGTGTGAGTTTGGAAGCAATGCTCATTTTATTCCGTACTACTCCTAATCATGTATCCTATCGATAAATCGATAGGAATTCAATTTATTCTTGAGTAGATTTTTCTGTGATCGTAAATTATAATGTTATCGATTTTCATGGCTAATAAATTCCCTGTGTCTGCTTCAAAATTTAAATATTTCTGCCGCTATTAAGTGCTGTAAAACTTAAGCTTATTTCTGAAACTTATGAAGTCCCCTTGGGTTTCCAGCCGGGTAATTGCTACCTGCTGGATGTTCGCCGCGAAATTACCGAATCCTTTAGGTACTGAAATTGAGTGTAAATCTACTCAAATAAGCTGCATAATGATTATTTTTCGGCTCACGAACTCCAGTTACAACGCATGAGGTGCCGTACTGTTATTTCCCGCAGCGACACGCTCAAAGATGATACTCATCGCTAATCGGCGATTTTATTAAATATCTAAATTCACTCGAGGCGTTCTACGCCTAACTAGTATACGGTAGCAACCGAAGATGAGCGACAGTGGCCGAATCGCATTCCAGTCTAGGGACAATCAAAAACAATAACCCAGCTATAAGTAAGTTCTAATGTCAATCGTAAAACCATTCTAAACATCTCGCTAAGCACCTCGATTTTGCGAGGACCCTTGCATTAACTTACGTCCACTCTGTAAAGCGGAGGAAGGGAGAGTGGGCTGTGGCGAGATTCCCTCTTTGAGGATGTAGTTTTGCCCAATGCCCCGTCACCATTGCTGATGTAGATACCGGCGTTACTACTTTGTGCGCAACCCTCACAGTATGGCGCTACAGCCGTTACCTCTGTGCTTCCCTCTCCCCGAATTACTGCGAACAAGTGAAAAGCAATAAGCTAATTTCTAATTTAATCAGCATTCCCACACCCATGAGACCTCTTTGCAACATTCCGAATTGTTTCAATTGCTGGTTGTGTTTTTATCTTATGTGCTTCGACGCCTACATTCTTGTCGGGATGCCAACCGGGTCAGTTCAGATACCGGCTTTTCGATGGCGTACTTCGCCTTTGGATTTCAAGGAGATTAAAACTTTGACTTCGATTTTTTCGTATTATATACCTAAAAGTTTGTGTCATGATTCTTGATGCTGACTTTAAGGATGTCACTAATTGGGTATCGAGAGGAGACTTTCGCCAAATGCTGTATTTTCCCGCGTAGTTTCAATTCTGTTGATAGTAAGTTGCCAAGTACACCGGTACGTACGTCAATCGTTGAAACTGGTTGTTAATTGGCGCCTATCCGCTCAAGGTCATTCGCTAACTCGACCGCATTACTCCTCCGAAGAATCGATAGAGCAAAATAGAAAATAACCTCCCAGGTATTTTCTCAAAGGGGTCCCCTGTACCGGTGATGCTAATATTTTTCCCCTTCTCGCAAGATGGGTCCCAACGCGACCGGAGACTCTTAAACGAGGAGGCATGCACGTGTAGGCGTCCGGCCCGCTTGAAAATGAAGTATTAAGAAAGCAGGTCCCGCATCGAACCTTGGGTCCTCTTGTGGATTAAAGACAATAAAAGAGTTTGAGTTTTTACCGCGACTGAAAATGAATTATTAAAAAAAAAATATGGAGAAATTTCCCGCGGAATCGGGAAAAAAAATTTTGGGGAACCACAACACCGATAAAAATATTATCTGCGCGGACAAATAACGCACGCGGAGGCGGATAAAACAGAGCGAATGCGTAAACAAAAAAATTAAAGGAGGTTAATTTTTTTGTTCGCAAATCCCCCGGACTTTTTTTTTAAATTTTCATGCCGCTCGCAAAACCAACCCCGGAAGGCCGCCCCGGAAGGATGGAGTGAACTGTGGGTGCGCCCTGCTGGGGGAAAAAAAGGTGAAAGCGAATAATAAAAAAAATAGATGAATGAATAAACCGCTTCTCTTTGGGGCCGTTATTTAATCCGGAAAGTGAAAGGCGTGGAGGGGAGGAGGGCTTTCTGCGAGAGGGAATATCTTAGTGTGATGAGGGAAAGCCTTTGGGGTAGGAAGGTTTTATATATAGATACATGCATGAAAAAAGAGAAATATTTGGCCCACAAAAATAAAGTTTGCGCGAATAAAAATATTAGTGCGTCAGGAAACAATGTGTGTTGCCTATATTGTATTCACATGGGAGGATACCGGTGCGTATAAAACGTGCCACCATTCACGCACTTGTTCCCCCAGCCATCCTCGCTCTCCGGAGTATTAATGTGGGGTTTGCACGGCGAAGAAAAGGCGCCTGTTTTGTATCGGTAGAGGAAGTTGAATATAGAAGGGTGGAGGTAGTCACGAGGTGGAGAATAGGGAGTTGAAAGACGGAAATTTTCAAGGACTTGGCTCTGAGCTGCTGGTAGTAATGAAAAATAACCTCGATGACATTGACAATAAAAATATATTAATGAAAATATTGATATTTTCCGACGTTTCTGCG
This sequence comes from Ceriagrion tenellum, assembly GCA_963169105.1. Classification (NCBI taxonomy): domain Eukaryota; kingdom Metazoa; phylum Arthropoda; class Insecta; order Odonata; family Coenagrionidae; genus Ceriagrion; species Ceriagrion tenellum. The sequence goes on along the minus strand of OY720634.1, from coordinate 111,464,250 downwards.
CTTAAACACATCTTTAAGGAAACAAACAACTCACTCTGGTCGAAGTCTTCTTCCCGTGTGTGGCACCGGATCAGGCTTTTCATAGACGACGTTTTGAAGAGTATCTCGATCACCTTCCTGAGGGAACAACTGAGTTCCGAGTTTAGTTTTTGCCGAGACTTTATTCTTTAGTTTGCCAGCTCAAGAAAATTGTAAAAAAGGGTAAGTGATTTGAAACTTTAACTTAAAAAATGAAAGAGATACTTGGGTTTTTTTGTCGGAGACATATTTGCGAAATTTGGGCCCGAAAAATATTATTTTTATTTCCCTTGTTACCACAACCTATCGTGAGTTTTTTGTCCCTTATGTGGGAGTATCTTTTTAAATCTGAAAAATGCGCAGCTGGCGCTTGATACAGATAGCTAAAGCATTAAAGTGTTGTAAACTTTTACAAGTTGTTGGCGTTATGGACCGTAGGCTTAAGTAAGTCATGGAGTTAGCATCATGGTGATGTCGCTGCGTAATACATCTGTACTAGTTGACGTATGGGATTTTTGAGTCATTAGACACGGCGAGAACAGAATTCATGCGCCAACGGCTTTCGCGCCTTTCAAACGGGCATGCCCAGAAACTCGAATTTCCCGCGATTGAAACGGACCGCTGTTATCTGAAGGCTATAAATCGAAAGAGCACCAGGGCACATCTGCCACCCACGAAGAAGCGCATGTATGTTTGAGAGTTCTTCCCGGGAATCTGAACGGTCCCCAGTTACCATTGCTCCTCACGTTTATTAACCTCCAGATTTGAATGAGAGCTTTCACTTTGGGGAAAAATGCTTGATTTTTAAAAAAGTTATTGAGCTTCAGGCAGGGCGTGATGATGAGCTGTATCTCAAGCCTCCTGCGTCTCATTTCTCATGGATGACCTACATCAGCGTAATTCTTTGGACACCTTTTTTACGTCCTACCCCGGCTAATTACCAAATTTTCCGCTCTCGGTGGTGGCTAGGTTGAGTTAATGGCGTTAAGTAAAAGGTTAGGTGAAAGTTACAATTTAGTCAAAGACCGTAGATTTGAGTTCCGAGCGGGTAGATTTTTCCTCGACTTTGTTTATGCATAGTCTAATGTTTCCGTCGTTGTTTGTGTGTTTATTTATCCCGATTATACTCGTAACTGTTGTATAATTATACCCCATGTATAAGACAAAACGTCCGATTCCGAGGTCAATTGAAAACAAAAACACTGTGAAGTTCATTAAAGGTTCTATAACTGGTGTGAAAAAACTTATGACGAAGTCGTTTACTTCTTTCCCAGTGGCGATCAAAATATGTTAAGTGAAGACTTGTATTATTTTTTTCTGTGTAGACGAAAAATCACTTGTAACCTTAAATGGAGAAATTTTCTCATAAAACGGGTGAGTTTTTCGCATATAAGGTAGTAAAACTACCCATTATTTTCAGAGATATTCTGTTGGACTTTGCCGAGGCTATCCGGAATTTTCAAACGACTTAGGATAAGAGTGGTCTTTCATCTACGCTTACAAATAGGAAATATTGATTCTGTTTTCGTATTGAGGCTGCAGCGAGGATAATAATTCTTGCCTGCATTACTCATTGTGCTTTATGTGGTTAGCTGGCCTTTTTTTCGTGCCCTCAAAGATAAGCGGTCCTCATAAACCCCTTTGTTCCTCCTTTTGGCCTACTTTTTGGTGGGAACGAAAGTTCTCTTTTGTCTGGTTGGTATTGGTAAAACTCTCCTATTATTTTGCTTTCAAGGGTTGCATAAAATTTTCAGCAATTGTCGTCCAAATGAAATAATCCTGAACTCTTACCTTTTCTTGCTGGTAGAGCTTCAGCAAACCATTATTCTGGATTGATGACTGCTGCTGATAGTGATGTTTATTCTGGATTATTCTTTGTCTTTACGCTTGGTATGTCATCAATCTACTAGGTATTATGCATTCAGTCTTCCCCTCATGTTATCTATACTATTCCTATTATCTCCCTCCATTTGTGCCGCTATCCGAACCTTATCCCTCTCAATCACGGCCATCGATATCCAAAAGGTTTGAGGGGATTGGAACTAAGGGTACGCGCATTGAATATTCGAACGCCTTTATGCGTAAAAAAATATCCGATTGCTTCTTTTTTCCATGCTTCAAAATACGTTGCGGTATCTTCACATCCCTTGATTACTGACAGCACCCGTAAGAATTGGCATGGATGTATGCTATGGGAGAAATACATGAGAAAATGCAAAGCTGGGAATTTGTTTTCGCTCGTATTCTTTTAGTATATACTTTTTCTTGAGTCCTTAGGTTCAAATTTTTCCATCACTTATGTATTGATACTTTTTATGTATGACCCTATATTTTTATGGTATTTGCAGTTGGAATATTCTGAATGTCCACCTTGTCGCTACCTACCCAATCTATCAATATTTCATGGCCATCACAGCACATAACTTTTGTCGTAGTTATGCGTTCGTTGTATTATGTATATAATACAATATTTCCATTTTTCCTATACTCTCAATACCTTTTTCATTTTGGGCCTCTTCCTGCCATATCCTCAGCATTTCGTGACAAATGTTACGTTATGCATTAATTTTATGCTTATTTGAGTGTCAAGAATAAGACAATCTTTTGACAAGAATTCTGGAGGTCTTATTCTGTACTGTTGCACGAGATAGAGAGCATATCTTTTGGAATGAGATACTTCTTGAAAGTGCATTCATATGCATACATTTTTATTTATTCGAATTAATTACAATACGTGCTCCATGCGAATAACCGTAGAAAAATGGAGTAGAATCAAAAGCTCCAAGTAATTTCAATGTTTCATGAGTTATTTACCGTAAAGTTTTCAACAAGATGTGTATGGCCTTGCTTTATATCCGTTTATGCGTCCACTCCGCCGTGCAATCCAAAGGCTAGCAAGAAGAAAGCGGGGAAGCAATATGATGGATATTTTGATCGTCAGGTTACAGTTTGATGTCACCCAGCCCTCTCCATCTCCCTCAATGACCTGATTAATATTTTGGTAACATTATAGAGGTTTTATTTTGGGGTTAAATGCGTATTAGATATCCTGGCTACTTTTTTTTAATTTTTGTACAAATGAATGTGTTATGATAGCTTTCACTAAATTTCCTTTTTCTATCTTTCAGGTAAGAGAACTTGGACACATCGGAGTAACTTCCCGAGCACGTCGTCATTATTTTCCGGTTAAAGTAAGTGGCGATTTTCATGCAAAACGTGAAGTGGAAACTTGGCAGGTCATTGATATCTCTCTCGGCTGTCGTATTTTGATGTGATCGGTTGCAAATGTGGATGCCTTTATAATGTGTTTTGTCCACATTTCATTTGCGCATGAGCCGCGACAACAAAAGCTTTAAATGCTCGAGGTGAGCACATCTTGGCGAGATTGGCATGCGTGGTAAGGCGTTCTAAATTTGTATTTGCAGCTAATCACTTTAATTTGGCCATGTTGACTTTGAAGTCGTTGAAGTTAAGTGCAGTGAAGAACGAGGAACTGGCGCGGAAGGAATATTGCAAAGGACCAGTGTTGCCAGTGAAAGAAAAACAAGTTTTGAACGAAGTTGAAAGTATTAAGAGCGGTATATAACCATTTAATCAATTGAATGTTATGCCAAAATACCTTATCCTTCTAATGTTACGGAAATATCAAACATTTACCGCTGCATTTAGCGAGATACTTCCCAAAAATGGTGAAAGTTTTTAATGGGATGTAGTACGAGTAAATGACCCAGAGAGACAATATATTTTTAGTTAATATCATTATGACGCACGGATCGTATCATACATTAAATGGTTTTACTTCGTATATTTTATTTTATTTTCACCGATAAATTTTTTTACCCACCTAAAATTTATTTATCTAATTGAAAAAACCCTCGGTCGAGATGACGTGTTCCTTTTACGTTTTGAAACAAATGTCAAGTTGAAGCCTCAAATAAGTAAAGTTTGTTAATTACTACACAGCCAAGAGATGAAATGGTTTTTTTAATCACTGATATTATTGTCTTTACTTATGGCTTCCTACACTTTTTGGAGTCAGAAAGTAAATTCCTGATATGGCGTTCATCGTGGTTGGAGATAAATTTATCTCAAACGACCATTGAAGATAAGAAATGGCGTGGAATGGGAGATGTAGTATTGGGTCGTGGTGTGAGCGCGCATCTAAGAAATAAGGCGGAGGGGGTGGCTTTGGAGGCAAGCTTGTCGAGTTCTTCTGGGCTGTATACCATATTTAATGGTATTTTTATGAGAGGGGACACGAAGAAGATTGTGAATCGACGACCGTATCTTTGCCTCTGATTGAGAGGTAACCGGCCGACCCTGATGGAGTGGCGTAAAACCCCGTTAGGGTTTGGTTATGTGTACTCGTCCTTTTCTGCTCGTTGATTTCCCCAATGTAAAAGGCCTTTTGAGCTATTTTCGGTCGTTATATTTGGATGAAAAACCGATAACCGATAAGCTGAAGACGATGATAGAGGGAGGTTTTGAGATAGATATCTGTTATGAGAGTGGAAAATGAAAGCCGTCCTAGTCGGATAGGGGCAATATATCCAAGCTGGTGGTGTTATGGACCTAAGAAAGATATCAAGTAAGAAGAAAGGATATTTTGCCTGTAATATTCTCCGTACACAGTCTCAGCAAGAACGAGGGGTAAATCTTTTATGCATACAAAGAGTAAAATTATAGAGATGCTATTATTTCTATAAATAAATTCATATTTTTTAACTCTTGGGTATCATATAGCTCATCATTTTCGTGTTCGGAATAATCTAGAACAGTTTAAACAACATGCCCATGGCAAACTACTGGGAAACAGTAGTGACAATAGAAATGGATGCACTTTCATGCAGAAGTGATTCCGCGCATGAAATAAAAAACCGGATACAGAGTGAAAGGATGGAGTGGGAAGCCTCGGATATTTTCTTTTTGTTTCCCCGTCCCGCTTTATTTTTTCAGTCCTCTTCGGCTTCGTTATTGGCGCCGGATCCAGAAATTCCGCAAAACTTACTAAATTTTAGGATCGGGCGGTGGTGGGACGTACTTTTTTGGGTTCGCACGTTTCTTTCTAGCTCGCTACTTCCCCCCCCCCCCCTTTTGCCAAACCCAGCGCTTTTTTCCCCACTGTAGTGTTGTTGCGGCGCCCGTTAATTGGCAAGGGAAGCCCGGAAACTTTGCCGCCCCTGTGGCTGGCTCCTTGTCGAAGTAAACCACCCCTCGTCCCCCGCCCCCTCCTATACTATCGGCTTGGATCGGTTGGAGGAAAACCTCGTGGAGAGCCCATTTTCGCGACTTGAAACCTACGATGGCGATAAATTTTCTCCCCGCTCTCGCCAGCCTCGATCGTAGCGGCTACGAACATTGGGTGGTGGTTCACGAGACACGCGTGTTTGGGGTGATGATTCCAGTGCTGAAATGTCGTACACACCGTCATAGTCTTCGAGTGCAGTTCTAGGTCGATTATCCGGAATAGTTAGACAGCGGAAGTGCCTAAAAGGCAATAAGTTTTCAAAAATTTTGCAAACCTCAATTTTCATGTCGCGACATGGTAATGACGACTAATTTTCCGTTAAAATGCCGCGTTAAATCACTGTTTGACTTTTTGTGTCAACCCCACGGATTTCAGCAATCGAGATCGCGATTTCCCTCCAGAAAGGAGTGTCTTATTTCTTTTATCTTGCTGTTTGCTGAGTAATTTATCTTGCTGTGAGTACATTCTCTGGTGATATCTTAAATGGTGATGGTTTAGTTATTTTTATTTGGAAAAATTTTATGGAATTATAAATGTTTGATTTTCACTTTACTTATCGCCGCTTTGATCTTTGCATCTCTAGAACAAATACTGCCAATAAAAGAAAGTGATTTGAACACCAAAATAACGTTATTTGAGAATCGCATCGGGGCCCCCACTTTCTGTATTAATGATCTTCTTTTTTTATATATCCAAGGTGATTCACGAAATAGCCACAATGTGTCAGGTGGTTGTAGTGGCTGGGATTTAAAGTATTTTTCCGTTGCAAATGCTGCCTAAACTTCCATGCTTACCGAGAAATGGCCAAGCAAATATTTCATCGAGAGCATTGTGGAGTTAGCAGGAAAAAGCAATGATGTTCACAGATTGTGATGAAGAAAAACTTGCACATGAGATTGATCCTAGTTGCTTTATCAGTGCCGCAAATTTTTCTTGTATGTTGTCCCCACAATAGGTCTGAAGTCACGGTGATTCCCAGGTATTTGACTTAATCTGAAACCTGTTTATTAACCCCGCCCACTTTCTGGATAAAGCGCTGGTGTAAATTCTTTCGAAAGAAGTGTACTGCAATGCATTTACTGTGGTGAAGACACCACGAATTGATTTTGATTAGGTCCGATTAGTGAGCTCCTAAGCCCACATATGTAGGGATTTCTCGGCTGGTGATTGTATCGTATATAAGCAATCCAATGTTAATGTACTTACTCTAGAGTGAATGTAGTTTTTATATATAAATGAGGAATATATGTGGGCCGATCAAGCTGCCTTGCGGTATCCCAGATGTCACTCAAACCTCGTTACTGCTGACGCCGGCGATTACCGCTATTTTGCTTGCAGTCAGAAAATTACGTATCCAGTCCATTATGCTATCTTTATAATATCTTCACATTTCCAAACCCTATGTTTTTTCACCTTTATAATGTTATTTTATGCTGAATCCATAGGCAAGGCGTGGAAATTTACCGTTTTTTCTCTTGCAACATGGATATTTGTCGTGAGTTTCTATCCCGCCGTGGTGGTTATGTCACCGCCTTTCTTCCACCTCCCCCCTTCTCAAAACACTTCCAGAATCCCTCCTATCCAAGCACCGATTTCATCTCCCGTCAATTATTCAGGCGAAGGTCGGAGGTGGGGGGATGGGGTGAATTTCTCCCGGCGGGTAGTTTATACCTCCCTCTCAGTCTGACTCTTACCCGCCCATATCTTCGCTCGTCTCCCACGGAATATTACGCCCCCGTTCACACCGACTCCATTTCTATCAACGTAGTCAAACGGCATGCTCACACAATACCTACTCCCCTGGTTACTACCGCTTACCTTCTGAGGATCTCCGTAAAGTAATGAAGCTGAAGCAGCTTATGCCATCTGAAACCTGTGTAGGTTTCTACCAATGAGACTAGAAATACGGGATTTGTTTGGTATTTTGCTATTTCGAGAATGTTCTTGACGGGCTTGGCGTGGAGTCCTTGACTCCAAACCTGCGAGCGCTGCCTCAGGTCCCGCCTAGAAATTTGTTCTTAATCTTCATATACGTCCGCTTATTACCCTGCAAGCCTTCACAATGGTGTTTGGCAGGGGATGACTTATCATCGACATGAACTTCAGTGAAGAAATTTACTTTCACAAACTAGCACCACACTATCAGTATGCTACAATTACTACAGAAACTACTAAAATAATCCATAATGTAAGTATGAAAACGTGACACAAAAGTCATGCAGAGAACATCCAAAACATGTTGCTAGCACTACTCGGGAGATTTAGAAACAAGCATTAGGGTACATATAAATTAATCAGCTAACTTACATGTCAACTAACCTATTTCTAAGTCTTAACGCAGCCATTATGGTCTGTTATCATTCGCGGGAAAAACGACAATGTAAACCTGTGTGTTCTACAATCTATTTCCCTTATTTTATTTTTATGATATTATCTAACGTAGTATGTTGGAGTTCGTAAGGTAATAACTTTGTCGGAAAATAATTAGGTTTTTAATTTACATAAAATATTTAGTCTAATTTTCAATTGATGGTCTGGAAGCGATGAGCTGATGAAGACAAAGAATGATTTTCATTGTTTAATCCTGAGATTTTCTCCTAAACGCGAACACATACCTTTTACATTGTTATAATGGTTTTCTATAAATATCAAGGTATCATGCCGAATGAAAAACACGAATTTATATCAGGTTTTCGCTTAAATTTCATTCCGCGCCGTAATATATCAACGCTTTAATTGACACGGAGTTTTAATATATAAATCTTGCATCATTTGTATTACAACATGTATGGTATTGGACAACGTCAGTGCAGTGTGGTACAAGAATTTTTTTCGACTTTCGTGGACAATTATAATGACCACTCAACGACCAACGATTCGCGCTCCAACCGCCTTAAGCTTCCTCCATTTTGTGAGTCTCCGGAGTTTGATGAGCGTGGCTCATTTTTTCCGGTTTCTCCTCGCGATGCCAGCGCTAACTTTGCCTAGGTGGTGGTGTTATGAACTGAAAACTACGATGGGGGCACACGTGTTCACACAACTTTTTCCGTTTGCAATGGTCGGTGCGTTGTCTTTGCGAACGGGATATTGCGGATCTCCATCTCCACCTACCGGTAACAACTCACCACTCCCTTTCTCTCTATTTCTCTTTCTCTCGACCACCCGTCCTTTTTTCCCGAAAAAAATACCCTCCAACTCCCTCCGCTCCGATGTTACCCGACCTCATCCCTCGAAAAATCCCACCCAACGACCTCCCTTCTCTACTCCTGCTTACTTCCTTTTTCCTCCGCTTTCAAAAATAAAAAAAGCCTAGGGGAGGATAAGGCATGCATCCTCCGAATGATTTATGGACCCTAAAGAAGGAACAGGGTGGGATGGGGATGGAAAAAATAACTTATAAAATAAAAAAGAGAGGAAGGAATGCCTTGGTCTATATAATGCGATGCCTCTCCCTCCCCGCCCCTCTTCCTATTCCTTTTCCGTCATGGTTGCCGCTTTCTCGGTTTTTTCGCCAGCGTAGTAATTTGTATATAAAGTGGGAACTCTTACAAGAGAGGAGAGCTAGAGGGGGCAAAAAAATCTCCAAATATCTTGGTTTATGTGTGGATGAGATAATTCATTTAAAATTAGGACACAATGCGCAGGATACAGGTAAGCGGGATCGAGTTAGTGTAGTGTTAGCGAGAAATATCTCAAGGGCCCGGAACTGTTTGAAATTCACAGTGGGAAAATGATTCGCCTGGAATGGGAGTTGAACCCAGATCCCTGGATTTCGCGCCGAGTGCTCTGACCAATTAAGCTACCCAGACATCCTCTTCCACTGTGAATCTCATTTTCGTAGTTTGAAAATTTCAAGGGCCCTCGTTTAATTCACCGAAATTGCGGTGGTTTTGCAGTGAAATTGCGATCCCTGCTTCGACGTCAATTGAAGCGCACCCATTGTGCTCCTTCCATCGGATCTGTGTAACCCTTGGCGACTTTTGTGAAAATAAAGCTAAAGCCGATACCAAGTGTCTGTCCAACCTAAATCCCCAAAAGAAATTCACTCCAATTCTACCTACCCACCCATTTTGAAGGCGCAAATGACATTAGTTGCCTGTCGCCTGCCATCCTGCTTCTTGCAAATAACTAAATAATCCAGACAGACTGGAGAAACTAGAAGTATTTTTTAAGTAAATTTCGAGGTGTTTGTACTCCATGAAGCAAGAAAGATACTTCGTGGGCCTTCTCTTACTCGTAATCCATTTTCATTGTTCGGAATAATTCGTGTAAGCAAAATATAATACATACCGAAGATGTCGAGATTGAAAAAGAAAGTCAACAAGGGTACAATCGAGTCCAAGTAGATTTTTAACTTTCAATAAAAATTCAGGAAATCTGGAAAGTCATTGGTCAAAGTATGAATGAATAAGGGCAAAATAAAACCAAAAATATCTCATCAAAACTTAAGATATTTTCATGGTTGAACTCAAGAAAAGACAATGCGCGAGTTATGTGTGGAAAATTGAGAAAATGTTTGGGGTGGAATGAGAACGGTCACCTTTCAAATTGGGAATAATGTGAAGAAGTGAATGAAGCAATATAAGGATTATTGGTTAGGTAATCTACCGGTTCGTGCAGGTGGTTGGAACGCTAATTGGGAGTCAATTACGGCTCATTTAGATAGTTGTTCAAGCAAGTCGGAAGAATTCTTGAATCACCCTTTACTTAACTTCATCTAAGTTATATTGTATAGTTTTTGACATGATTGCAGCATTGCTATGACTTGGGTTTGTGGCGCGAAATTCGAAATTCAAGCAAAAATCATTTGTTTTTTACTCGGCATTATACATTTGTATTTGTTGATCACCATTATAGTCGCCTGAAACGTATTATTTCGCGTTGGAAATAAAATCTGTTACTTTAAAATCTAATTGTTTCGAAATACATACCAAGTACCATACGGCAACGTGTTAAAATAGCATTCAGTTTCCAAGAAACCAAATCGGTAACGTGCAATTTTTTTTCACTTTTATCAGTACATACTTCTAATAAGTACGAGTACACAAAGTTTCCCACAAATCTGCACATTAGCAAAAACCTTTCCAACCATCTTAAGGTAGTTTGAGCGAAATATCATTTCACCTAGAAACCGATGAATTTGGTCTCGTTTTGAAGAAAAATATCTCACCTTTCTAATGACACCAAAAATGCAGTCCCTTACCACATTACTTTCGGAGTTATTTGCCAAAAAATACCAGCCCTTTTACATGGGAAATGGTACGTGTATGAAATCCTGAGAGATATTATTTACAAAGTGAGGAATTTCTAACACTTAGATGTCGTAAAAAAATTAACAGCGTATAGTTTGTATGTTTTCTCAAGTATTTTTGAAAATTAATCATATTGTCACCGCAGTAGATTCTTGGGTATCACAAAAAACCTTCCCTTGTGGAGGAGTTTCAAACGCACCGAGTGAAAAAATGAGTCAAGTTAAAGATATATTTAGATATTTTCATTTAATTAATTACCATTTCTTTCATGTAAAACTATTATTGCACCGTTAACAATGCAATATTTAATTCATGTGTCCTATAGCTGGTAAAATAGAAACGTGGAATTATAATATGGCCTCTTTAAGACTAGAGAACTATCTCACTCGGACTACCTTAAATGGAAGTAAGAAGCCTTTTCTAGCCTCAAAATTTATTTCTCTATCTCAGCGTATATTCAACCCCTCTTTAACCCAACCATTAATCTGTTATTGTCTTTCTTGCCCTTCCCCGCTTTTTCGACATCCTCTCATGTATTGCAACCTTAAGCAACCCTTAACCCCTCATTTTCTCTTCCAACCGCATACTTAGCTCCCTCTAATTTCATGTAGACATTTCATTAACTCGCCAACCCATACAAGCACTTCCACGTAAGCCTATCTTATGGCTGCATGCATATAGGTACAAATGTATATAAATGCACGTTTCGTAGGTATGGAGACGAAACAAGCTCGCGTGAAGGAAGGAAATGAAACTCGGGCCGCATATGGCGTGGCTTTTGGTTTTGTTTGTGTAAGTACCGTATAATAAATACGTGGAGAGGCAATATTTTTCTTTCCCCGTAATCTTTCCACCAAGCCCGGCCGCAACAATCCCCTATCACTCTCAGGGCCTCGGGTGGAGGCTTTAGGAACCCGCAAGAGATAAACCCCCCTCGGTTCCCATGCGACTGCCAAACTTAATTCATGAGTGTTCCCGGGCTTATCTCGCCCGAATCATATTTCTCTTTCTGGATACGCTCGGTCTGTTAATTCACGCGCGTTCACGTTTTATGGGTCTCGCATATGAACGCCTGCTGGTATTTTTTGCCGGAGGAACGAACAGTGATTTATTTTGTCGCTAGAAATTGATCATTGAGCGAAATTAGTATTAAAAATGTTTTGGGTATCATCATTATCATTGGTCGTTCAATCCTAAGATTGGTTGACTGCAGTCCTCCACTCTTGCCTTTCTGTTGCTAGTTCCCTTGCTTTCTGGTTGCTTTTCCTTTGTACTTTTCTTCTTTATTTAGTCCATGAACTTATTCCTTGGTCTTCTTCTGGGAGCTTTTTCCTCTATTTATCCTTCAATTACGTTCTTCCCAAACCAATTTTGCCACAGGATGTGTCCAATCCATCTCGTTTCTCTTATCTGTACCTATAGTGTTCCATATGGTTCTTTCCTCTTCTACTCTTCTCTAAACTTCATCATTTTATATTTTGTCCATCCACTTTATCTTCAGCATCCTTCTCCAGCACCAGTTTTCGAGGTCTTCCAGTCTGCACTGGTCTGAATTTTTGGGAATCGGGAATGGGAAGTGAAATGAAGTCACAATCGTTTCTAAGTTGCCGTATTTTTTCCGGTGCTTTGGCTCTGTCGGTAACTTAGAGCTCTGTGGGGTATTCTAACCGAAGGATAAGCTAAAAAAATGGACGTTTTTTGCATGTAAATTATTTTTAACCGCAGCAGGAATTTTGCAAGAAACAATGGAAATGAAAGGGTTGATATTTTTATTTTTGTGGGTTTCGTTTGGATTGCTTCACCCTGAAGATGTATTTCGGCCTATCATTCTTTGTGTGTATTTTTTTTGCATTTAACCACTAAAGGCATATTAATGACACCAGTCAGTTTATTTTAACTTCTTTCTTATAATTCTTTCGGCTATAGGGTCTCTGGTGTATTTTTGGGGGCGCATTTAGTGTTACATTCAGGGTTTAAAATAAAAATATTGGCTGTGGTAAATTTATTTCTTCATTGTATTGTTCTTCATTGTATTAGTTCTCTATCAGATGAAACGTGTTTTGTTTCATCTTATTGCCATTGTCTTTTCACTGAAAGTATGCCCAATTTTCAAATTTCTTTTTACTTGTGACGATTTTAATTTGCTAGTCAACTTAAAGTAGTTATGACTCTTAAAACTGGTGGTAAAATTAGTGTGATATTTTTAATTATCAACTTGTTTGTTAACCCTTTCCTTTACCTCTGACCTTCTTTTAACCCTCGTTTATTCACTTAAATCAATGGTTTATTATTATTCTAACCGTTATGTTTCCCAAGTTCTTGCGGAGATTTGAGTGCCAAGTTTAGACCCCGCACGTGAGGGCTCCTCGTACTCACTCCCATCTTCTTTCCGATTGGGACGCCAAATATTATGGTAATGGTTCGTATTCATTTGCATCATCCGTCTCAGCAAAGTCGGAGGAATTTTCGAAATCCCCAGTGTTCACCTTTCGCCTCCTCTTCAGTTATCTCCTCGATTTCTCCCGTTCCATCAGGAATTCCGTGACTTATCATCGGCCTGCCAAGCAGCCCTTGAAAGGGTTAGAGGTGGGGGACCTTTTTTTGCAGGTTTCGCCTTCGGGGAGTTATGAGTGACACCTTCACTCTGGGGCTCACCGTCCTTGTGGAGTCCTATCCCCTCCTTCAGATGGATTTCCCTTTCTCTTTCTCTACGCATAGCTGATGCCGCACGTTTCATTCCGGAGCCATTTCTTTCGTACACTCCGGTGTTGTGGCGAACCGTGCCATTGCGCATCTGTGGTTTTTATAAACCGTTGAGGTAGATGGAGAGGGCATATTGCCAATTAACTGTAGCCTGAAAATGCAAATAATATCCTTATTGGGTATTTAGGCTTCTAAACAGAGCTAGAACGCCTACAGAGAAGATCAGGAAGATACGTGAAAAGCCGTTATGATAGTCTAAGCCGATAGCCATTTTGTGCAATGGCAGGCATAACATATATGCCTGGACTGCTTCGTTGATATTAATGTAATTGCGGGTAATTCGCGGAATATCTTTCAAATCACTGCGGCAAAATGTGGCTTAAATTTATTCTTCAGTTGTGCGAGTTACATGAATGCAAGGCGGATGGGGCAGCGCTCCCCGCTCTTATCAGATTGTTCATGCGCTGATCGAAGCCTTGAAATAAAGAGGTAAACTTTTCTCTCCACTTTTGCTTCCTCAATCTAACGCTTCCCAGCTTTTTCCACCTCGCCCTTTTCCAATACCCACCAATCACGATGGTTATGTGAACAAACTACGGGTCTTTCCCCCTCACTGGCTCTCCTATTCTGTGCCAGGCCTTTCACGGTCGTCAAAAATTATAGCGCAGCCTCCGATGCGGGTGTAAAGGAAGGAAGATTTTTGCCTCGTGGGATAACCTACGCCCTCCGTTCATCCACATGCACGGTCCTCGGTTGGGTTTCCTCTCAAGGTCTCGATAAAGTTTGATAGGTTATTTGGGAATAAAGAACTATGTCTGGTGGAGGAGACGGTTGCTTAGCCGTTTGTTGATTCGTTCAAGATGTGGTATCAGTTTTTCCTAATCATTTGACGCGATGATGGCATTTGTTTTGCGAGGACATATGGGTTTTAAAGTATTTGATGGGCTCGGCTTCAACTATGTGAAAATTCTCATAAAATGATACAATTTCCGTGAATAATAATGTATCGAATTTTGTGGAAATGACTGTCTTAAACGTTGTCATTCAGGACTTAAGAGTATCAATAGGGTGAAATTATAAGAGTTTCGGATTGGAACTTAGTCAACTCAAGAATTCTTTATTGGTTAAAGCTAAGAGTCATCGCTTCAAGGTAAAACAGCTGTTCTGCAATTCAGTTCCGACATTTGAAAACTATATTCATTCGTTTAAGTGTTATACCAGATTTTTGCTAGGTTTTTTGATAGCACTCATCCCATAGTTGTCATTTCTGTCGTGTCGTTCCGTTTACCTCCTACGGGTGATTCGCCATTAGATCCCTTCTGAAATCCTCATATCGTCGTCTTCTTCTTATTTCGTCCACATATCCTGTCCTCTTCTTCTCTCACGCTTTCCCAGTGTTCTCCCTTCTATTACCCTCTTCAAAATTCCATCTCTTTTCAAAATGACCTGCATCCATCTCTTCTGCCTCCTTTGAACATCCGCCACCAGCTACCTCTCCTCTCCAACCATACCCAATACCTTCTTGTTTCTTGAAAGCTGCATTTATATTCAGAAATTCTTAATTTATAATTATATTTCCATTTAGAAAAGTCTATATATTGAATGTAGCAGTGCGATATCAATGTCATATCGCAATGAAGACTGCACTACACCGCATGGATCCTGCCTTTAATCCCGTCCCTTTCCCCATTCGAGCGCTCCACTGGAGTCCCGGGGACTGCGAGGAGAGAGGAGGAAAACATGGAAAATAATATATAAGGTTCTCGAGACCGCTCCCCGTCCTTTTCTTCGCCCCCACACCGCATTCATCGGGCTCAGGGTCAAGAGCACACTCGGCGATCTTCGGGCGTACGTGGTGGGATTCTCCGAGAAGGAATACTGCGCCTCGCTGCCGAGGATCGGTCTAAGGAAGAGTTTTTTTTTTGAGTGGAGGGAACCGCCCGCCTCCTCATGCGGCGACCTTTTTCCCCTCATTCATCCCATCTTTGCGCCTAGCGTTCTTCTTCTATTTCTAGTGTGTTTTTCTCTGCGAGAAAACAGCAGTCACAACCGAATTACAGTCCTATTACAATTTTACCTATTTTCTAGTCCTATTTTACGTCTAGGCGTCAGCTTCAAACTAAAATCGTCACTTGAATTCTCTTCAGGAAAATGGTTTTCGATTGAGTGTCTACCTGAAGTTTCGCTTGCTATCGTCCTCCATACTCATCAATCATCGACCATCCATAATCATTTAAACATACCTCGCCTGATTGTGAACGTGAATACGATTCATACCTTTTCTTGTGACACGATAATCGTGCATACATCACCAAAGACGTACGGAACTATGCCTGCTTGATAAGTTTATTTTTTATATCGACCGCCTGTTTTTGGCCTGCTAGTTGTGGATAAATGCAAAAAACAAGGCTGACACATGAATAACTGTATCAAATGCACGTAATGTGCATGCGCTGTTGTCAACCATGAATGGTGAATTTAAAATTTGAGACTGACTAAACTTTGACGGTTGTCTCTTTTACGCGGTCGTAAATGACTCGGTGAACAAAAAGGACTGTATTCTCTGTTGGATTCCGCGTTGATTCCAGTCATTAATTTCCCTTAATCTTGTTTAGCGTAAGTATCTGAACTCGTAGACTGACGTTGAGGAAACATCCAAGACCGCTCAGCAAGTCCTCTTGTTACTTACTCCGGCTGAGGTTTGAGACCTCTGTCTCACTGCTTAAGTTTTTGGACAGACTTCGGCTGTCTTCGGGGGAGTTCGGGGAAGGTTCGTTGGAATTCACCCGCACGTTTCTGAAGCCATAACACGAAAGGACTTGCGCGGGGAAAAATTGGAACTTGGGTATTCGATCTAACCGTGGATGATCAACGAGACAGAGCTAGGACCTATAAACGTGAAAAATATTAGTTCATTTCCCAAAGACACATAACCAATTACATGCATGGGATTAATTCCTCCTCTCCTCCTCAGGATCAGATCAAAATATACATATATTAAAATATTGAAAGCGCTGTTGCAGGTTGTCATAAATGAAACAAAACAATGCAAACGAATAATACAAATACAAACAATAGACTTTGGATGTACGCATTGGTTTGTTGTACTTTGAATTTATTGTGAATTGTTCCGGAGTGGCATATTGCCTTGCTTTCGCTCTAAGGCGTGAGGAAAACCTGTAAACCCTCGCGCAGGCCGCCGTGTTAAGATTGTATTTGGATATTTATTGTTGATAGTATTATTCTTGCTGTCTTCTGTACTGGAGTTAAATAAATTGGAAAATTATGAGGAATGACGCTACTTATTTACCGATGTCGTCTTAACTAAAGTTTTAGCGCATGAGCTGATACTGAGGTGTAAGGAGGTGTTGTGTTTGGACGTTTATTTTTCGGCGCAGTGGAGTGCCTTTCCATTCGCAGGAAGGGAAGGAATCGCCTGGCGCGGTTCGCGCTCAGTGGAATGCAGGAGGGATGACATTACCGCAGGGACTGTAGAGCACGCAAGGAATAACTCAGCGAAAAAATCACACGGAGCGACGCCGGCTTAAGGAGGGAGGATGTGGGTGTGGTGATGTTTGGACGCAGAGGGTTGGTTTTCTAAGGAGAGGCGCGTGATGGGAATGCGAGGGACGGGGATGGACTGGGACCGGAGGAGGGCGGCTACCCCTGAGGTACCGGGGGGGGGGGGAAAGAGCGGAATCGCACGCAAACTGTAAACCCGGGGATCTCTTCAAAAATCGCTCGAGTAAGGGGGAGTTTTGTGGGGAAACCTGAGAGGATGGACGAAACAGGAAAACGTTCGGCATTTTTTTTTTGGGAAAGATTCGATGAGATCACTTCTTTAAGGGAATGGGGGAATGAAATCGGGGAGGAGGAACACCACGGATGCTAGGGTTCGTCGATGAAGTTTTTTTGTGAGCCGTTGGAAAGCGTCGATGCAGCTTCCACATCTACGTCATTTTTACGTACCCAGCATCAGGGCCGGGAAAGTTAGGCCACCGTCCATTTATGTGTTACCGTGAGTGACGATATGTAATATTATAAACATTATGAGTATGAGTGATGATCTTTCGGTTTGAAAGTTGTTATACCGAGAACTTATTACTTTCAGTAAGCTTTTATTATTGCGGGCCCCGGAATGAAGACCCAGCTCTAAGTTCATCGAACAAACAAAGAGGAAAGGACATGGGAAGAGGTACCAGGAGGTAATGGAACTAGCATTAGATGGGGAAGGGTGGAGGGATGCAGTCAACCAATCTTAGGATTGAACAGACAATGAACTGAACTGCGGGCCCATGTCTCTCTGTGCTATTTTCTCTTTAGCTCGACTCGGTATTGCATATAGTGATTGTACGTCATATCGGTGATGATGTGATGAAGCCCTTCAAAAGATTTGGTATCGCCGTCGCCAAGTGGCGGCGTCGTAATCAGTTCTGACAATAGATTTTTCCATCATCACTCGGGTAGTCCCTGAGTTGAGGTAGGTTGAAATGGAAAAAGAGTTAAATCCTCTAGGCTTTTGCTGGAGCGAACTCACATCCAACTACATTTTTTTCAACTTCTGCATACATCCAACCTCTCTATCTAATCACCATTGGTTGTTCAATCCTAAGATTGATTGATGATGTCAATGATGGTTGACTGCAGCCCTCCACTCTTCCCTATCTAATGCTAGTTCTCTTACCTCCTGGTATCTCTTCCTATGCACTTTTCCCTTTATTTGGTCCATGAACTTATTCCTGGGTCTTCCTCTGGGGACTTTTCCCTCTATTTTATCTTCAATCATGTTCTTCAAAAACCCATTGTGTCTTGGGGTGTGTCCAATCCATCTGTCCATCCAATCTGGTTCTTCTTCTCTGTATGCTGGTCCTTTCCTCTTTTGTACACTTAATCATTTTTATCTTCAGCATCCTCCTTCAGCTCCAGATTTCGAAGGCTTCTAGTCTTTTTTGTCTGATTTTCCAATGGTCCATGCTTCCGATCCATAGAGTGGCACGCTCCACACGAATGTTTTCACGTACTGTTTCCTGGTTTGTAGTCCTATCTCTCTACCTCATCTCAGATTAAAGAGGATATATAATTTGGGTGAATCTTTTCGTCAATGTTGATTAAATATAGACAAGTTTCAAGTTCAGTCACTACAATGGATATCAGTTTCTTTCATAAATTCAAACCGAAAAACCATTATATTAACGAGTGTTTCGTTGTAATTATATTTTCAACATGCATGCTAATAATATGTCGTGATGCAATATTCAAATCCCAACATCACACGGTCTTCTGTGAATGTAGAGAAAGGGAGAGAATAGATGGAGCAAGGCTAATCCTCGCGAGCCATCCTTCACTTTTCCCCAGCTATTTACCAATCTCCACTCTCTTTATCTGGGCCCCCCTATTAAGCTCCAATCCAGGCCCTTGTCCGTATCCAATCAGATCCGACCACGCCCAATTAAATCAGTGCCGGACGGCTTTTCTCTCCACCGACCACCGCTTCCACCGTTCTATCCTCCTCCCTCCTCTTTCGTCCCTACATCCTACCTCCCCCTCCCCCCCCTCCCCCCCGTGCACTGCACATCCGAGGCAATCCGATCGCCAGACTCCGCCCGTCTCTGCGCCGTCTGAGCAGAATCGCCCGGGCAATGGCATGTAGATTACGCCCCGAACACTCATTTCCTTCCCATCTCTTCCCCTACGCCACCACATTCGGCAACTCCGCCAAAGGATCGCCTCGCCCTCTTTAACACATTGGGCACAAATGAATCCGCGGCCCGTTCGATGCCGCTCGCGGGCCGCCGGCGGTGATGCATCTATACCTCTCGCAGATTAGTGCCACTTCCTCCGCGTCCCTTTGTATTGGTTTCACTGAGCATGTGTTCCAGAAATGTTGTATGGTGGAATTACTAATCCTTCCGTACGTCAGAATTGGCCGTAATGTTGTTTGTTTGGGTATCAGGGAAGGAGACCGACAGCTAAAGGTCATTTTTGACAATGAAGACAGGTGAGTGAGAAAGGGTTATCTGGGAAATGGAGAAAGGGTGGAGGAAAACCCAGTGTCATAATTAGCTTGATCTTAATGAAAGGCGCCTAGGGGAGTGCGGTTTAGCGCCCCATCCGACGGATGGAGTACTTGCTGTACTTGCAGTGCTCTCCACGAAGCTCGCTAGTAGGAACTAAGATTCCATGGAAAAGTTTTCGCCGCCTCTAGGATTTGAACTCGGGCATTGTGATTGTGATGCCAGCTCTCTAGTCACCGTACTCACTCGATCCCCTTGCCACACTTTTGTGCTTACTAACTGGTGTTTATGAGACTCCTGACATTCTTCTTCAGTTTACTTGAACAAAGAATTTGTAAATGGAATATTTATTATTGGATAGATATGAACCTCACCACCTGACCGGTCGGGTATAATAAATTTACGACCTTATTGATACATTATTTTTTTCGAGGCTCTACCAGCTGTTTAGTTAGTGTTTGGGCTGGCTCCAACTTAATTTATTCCATTGGGAGGTCATCTCTAAACTTATTTCTCAGAAACATCCATCTACAACTACAAATTACCATGCCAGCCATCTTAAGGGTGGTTAGCGTGGGGGTTTACGGCAAGTCCTTAATCTTCTCATACTTTTCGTCTTTTTTTAGCCTAGCCCTTTCCCTTTCTCTTGCTTTCTCAGCCGTAATTATCGGAAATTTTCACATTTATCACTCTCTTAACCATGCCTCTCCGATTCGAAACGAAGAGGGCCATATCCCTGTGTATTTATTACGCATTATAAATTTCCGGAGGGTTATTTATAATTTAACAGCCGTAATGCTATATTTTCATGTAATTAAAAACATATAACAGCCATCATTCACGCCATAAAATGTCTTCACAGCCGTAATTTTAATTACAAATCCCTGAATAGGTGGAGGCCACATTAATACGCTATGCGTAGGCATTAAGATAAGACTCGGAATCATTCTTTCCAAATTGTCGAGAAGTAAGTTTCGAAGCCAAGAGAGAGAGAGAGATGCGCTGGAGGAGTGATGACCAAATAATCCGGGCGAACGAGGGGAAATGGAATCTTCGGACTTAATCCCGAAGAATTATCCCCGTTTTAGAACTTCGGCTCTTTGCGCTGCCGACGAACGCGCGTTCTCGCGCGGAGGGGGAAGTGAGGGCTCTCCGGGCGTGATGTATGCAAATGCAGACGTTCTCACGTTGAAATTTATGAGGGGGATCTCGAGGTCTCAACTTCAGCCGATTCCAGTCGCCGCTCAATCCGCCTCTTCTCCGGAATATTTCACCCCTCGAATCTCCTCCTCCTCTCTCTTTCTCCGTTCTCGAATGCGCGCGCCTTGCCAAAGCCTAGTCTCGGCTCTCCTCCACCATTAACTCCTCGCGGCACTCGTCCTCTTTGTCTCCCTTCCTTTCCCGACCATTTTGCAACTCATTTCTCCTCTCCTTAATATCTCAGAAGAGTAACCCTTTCGACCGTTTTGCAACTCATTTCTCTTCCCCCTAATGTCTTATATATATCCGAAGAATGGATTTCCAGAACCGGCGGGGCTAAATTAAAAACGGAAACGGCGCCTGGTCCGCCGGGGGACTTTCACTCAGCGGAGGGTTCGGATTTTTGCCAGGAATCCACGCCGCCGTTTTGGGCTCGATTCATATTTTAAAAGCTGAAAAGTTTCGGTGAAGGAGTGTGATCAAAGTCAGAAGGTGTCTCTCTGAAATGAGCGAAGAGCAGTGCGAGATTAACCGGGCGGAACGAACTCCTATTTCATCCCAGGTAATGAAATTGGAAGGCGATATGCACTATCAGGGCTCACTGCTCACAGATGCAAATCACCAAGTTTCAAAAAAGAAATAGATTCGATGCAGCAGATCAGTGAAAAATAAGTTCACTGAAGTTCTCGGAGGAAAACTTTGAATCCCTCAGTACTCTTACTTGACGCAACTGATTTAAAAGAAGCGTAAGAATAGGTTTACTTCGCCCCTTTTTCACCTTGAACTCTATAATCTGCATTTTTTGTCCCGGTCCAGATAAGTTTTAAAAGGTGCTGAAGTATCAGAATGTGCGAATACGATAACTCGTCATTTTATTTCAACTATCTTACAACTGAGGAGCAATCTCAAGTAGGTAGTTGGAGGAGATGAATCAGGGCCAAGCGCTTGCTAAAGGCCGTGATAAATGGGAGGATGTTGGGGAAATGTCATAGACTTTATCAACGGAATAAGTAGAAGTAGGATGCCTGTTGGGAGTAAATAAAGAGAGTTTGAAGGAGTGGATGGAGGTCTGCGCCTTTAAGTATCCAAAGGATTCTTCCCTCTTCCATTTGAACCAATATTAATCGGTAGATAGCCCAAATGTTAATAATGTCAGTAAGGTCTTCCGTGTCAATTTTGCTGCTATGTATCAGTTCTTGTTTATAAACGTAATGGAATAATGCCCAAAAGTAAAAAACTAACTAGCTTGCGAAGAATAGAAGTATTGACACATTTTGAAAAAATAAATGAAATTATGGACTCCTCTGTTTTTACAGATGTTCTGAAGGTAGTATGAGCGAGACAGTGCCCTAGTCATAATAGAGACCATATTCAAATTATACGTTTTAATTTTAGTAGCTGTAGAAAGCATGAAATTAATATTACATTATTAATGGTGCAATGTTGTACTTTTACATGATTGAAATTCTAATCAATTTAATGAAAATATCTCTAAAAGTCTGTAAGTTGACTAATTTTTGTCGCGCGGTACGTTTATAACTCCTTCACATCGAAAAGTTTTTATATGATCCTGTAAAAATTACTACGGTGACAATATGATTGATATGAGTTATGAAAAGATGATTAATTATGATTTTTTAAAATGGTTGAGAAAACATACAAACTACACGTTGTTAGTTTTTTTAACGAGATCCAGCTGTTAAAAATTCCTCATTTTTTTAAATAATATCTCTCTGGAGTGCATACTTGCACCATTTCCTATGTAAAATGACGGGTATATTTTAAAAAATATCTCGAAAAGTTGTGTGTTAAGGATCTCATATTTTGGTACCTTAGGAAGGGCGAGATATTTTACATTGAAATTGGACCAAATTCAGTAATTTCTAGGTGTTATGATATTTCGCTTAAATTACCTTAAGAGGAGACCGGGCATTTATTGTCGTTATTCTTCTCAGAAATCCCCGGAGGCTCTCCAATAGTTGGTAGTTATTCCGGTTCAATTAAAATTTAAAAAAATAGTAAAACCCGTGAAGAAGACATGCGCTCTGGGTATGGCTTCCCTTATTTTTTTGATTAAAAGTCATTATTCGTAGAGTTCCTTCTGCCTCCTCTTCTTAGCCGTTCATTTCCTTCTCTCGTCTTACCTCCCCCCTAAAACCGCAACCAGCCTCTCCTGATCGTACCCCTACCGTAGCCCTCTTCACCCGCCCCCTTCTTTTCCCTGCATCTCCCTCTCTCGCCGCCGTGAAAGGGTTTCCCTTGCGCAGTGGGAATCCTGAGTGCCTGGAAATGGCTGCGAATTTCCAATTTTCTCCGCGGATGCATTTTCTTTTCTGAACCTGAGTGTTTTCCCAGATTCGAATTCTAGGCACAGGAATTAACTCGTAGTTCTTTGGGAGAAAAGCCCTGCAATTGACTTGAAAACGCAAAAGACATTCGATTTTGCATAAAACAAGAAAGCATTATAATTAGGAAATATTGTCGCACACTGTGCTGATTTTTTCTGAGGAAAAATCATTCCCCCTCATCAGAACTTGTTCCCGTATCGCACTAAGTTTTTTAGACAGTTGGGCCATCGATTTTTTAGTAATTAAAAGAAATAATATGTTTAAGACTCAATTTCACTCTTATTTGCAATTACAGTTTACTCTGTTAAGGTAAAACTGTGGATAATTCTGGTATCCTCAAAATTCCTAAATCACGACATGATCGTTTCAAAACTTTGGCTCAAATACTTGGAGTAACTCTGTTGAAATAGATATCTAATTATCGACGGCAGCACGCGGGTAATTTTTAGTAAGAGTTTCGCACTGAATTAAATCTTGAGAGATTACGGGCATGTTCGTATTTTTCACACATAATTCAGAAAATAGAGTCATGGGTTATACGCTTTGTTTTCTTTTACGATACGAATGACCAAATTCTGCTGATAATCGTTTAATAATGATCACATTAAGTTAACTTTAACTTGACCCAAATCTAGAATGAATCTGATGGGTTATGCTCACAGCAAGAAGCAAAATAAAATAACAAATGAAAAAAAATAATAACATGCATTTTCAATTGCAACGACTAGTAAATCAAGAATTTCTTCTTCAAATTACCACGTCATCTTATAAAACCAATGAAAATTTAGAGAAAACACTTTCTGTGGATAAAGCACTGCACTGCCAGGAGGTTTGCCCCTTAAGGTTTTACCTAGTATAGCCGAGCTCTGGTTCTCCACCTGGTCCATTTAACAAGTTCCCTTCAGAGATTTACTGCGATTCATTGAATTACTGGGATAGAAAAGATAAGGGAAACAACAAGGAAGGTTAATATATTTATTTGATGATTTGCCAGGTGCTTTTTTGCGGATTAGGATCCTAGGGCTACAATTAAAGAGAAGTCATGAGAAATAAGTGGGTCTTATTTTAATCGAGTGACATTTACAGGGTCAGTTATTTAAATGCTGATTGACGTGTGGCAACCTCATACATTTTCCCCTACGTTAACATACATCCCATCGTTCCCGCCTCACGCCACAGTGGCCGCACCCCCTCGACGACCTCGACCCTCTCCCATAGAGCTGTCTGAATTTGGCGACGCGAGATGGGAAATGGAGGCAGAGGGCGTGGGCGTGGAGAGCCTGTGGGAAATCAAAGGGATAACTGGGTAGGGGGAGGATGCACTTACACAGACACGCACGCAAAATGGACCAGAAGGGGTCGAAAATGACGACGAGGCGCGACGGCTGATGGCGTCCAGTGCGGTCGCACCATCACTTCCAACCATTTCTTTTTTCGGCCCCAGTCTGAGGTCGCGTGACCTTTCGGCGTTCCTCGAGTGAATGCTCTTCCTCTTTGAAGTATTCACAAACGGCCGGGTGCACGGCTCCCGGGGGCAATTGCATCGAATGAGTAGTCAATACTTTGGCACCTCGACTTACGAACCGCTTGGCTTACGAAATTTTCGAAGTAAGAATTTTTCAAGTTACGAATTTTCCGTGGGACTAACTTTTCGAGATGCGTCATTTTCGATTTACGTACGTTTTTCATGTTCTATGTCGGTTTCTCGATGCGAACCGTGATGCTTTTCTAATGCAGCTTATCATAGGCTTCTTAAGGTAGTTTGAACGAAGTATCATTTTACCTATAAATCAATGAATTTGGTCTCATTTTGAAGAAAAATATATCACCCTTTCATTAACGTCAAAAATTTAACCCCTTACCACATTACTTTCCGAGATATTTTACGAACAATACCAGCCCTCTTACATGGGAAATGGTACGTGTGTGCACTCCAGAGAGACCTTATATTAAAAATGAGGCATTTTCTACCCTTAGATTTCGTCAAAATATCAAGTGTGTAGTTAGTGTGTTTTATCTAGTATTTTTTAAAATTAATCATTTTGTTACCGCAGTAAATTCTTTGGGATCACAATAAACCTTCCGTTTTGGTGGAGTTTCAAACGTACTGCGTGAAAAAAAAACGAGCCAAGTTAAAGATATTTTCATTTGATTACTTACAAATTTCTGCCATGTAATAATATATTATTGTACCATTTATAATGCAATATTTAATTCGTGTCAGTTGGTGAAATTAAAACGTATAATTCGAATATGGTCTCTATTATGATTAGAGAACTATCTCGCTCGCACTACCTTAATACGAGCAATGATTTAGCGTAGTCAAGTTTGTTCAAAGGCGACGCCTTTGAGTGCACCATGCATTTGAATATTATACTTCCCTTAAAATTTACAAATCTCAGAACTGGTGAATTTGTTTCCCTCATGGTTTAGAGAAACAAGGTTCCTTAGTACGAATGATGCAAATCGCGGACAAGGAGGAATTATATTCTCAAGTCGGACATCATATGTACTTATCAAGGTTCTGGTCTTTTAACGGAATTGTCTCTCTCCAAATCTCTGCTATCGAGATAAAGCGATTTTCTTTTATATCAATCCTCGCGTTTCACAGTGGAGCTCTTTGGTCTTTTGTGGCCTCACAAGAAATATCCTAATTGCGTCTGATTGATGGGACTAGTGATGCTCAGGGGAATTTAATCACGTACAGTTATATTTTCCACTCCGTGGAGTATTCTATTTTTCTAGTTTTGCCTCGCTGTCGTATCTTCAGTAAATGATTTAACGACATTTTGATGAACATGATGTAGATATTGGACGGCTACTTTCTGCTACCTTTTGTGTGCCCTTTTCAAGATATAATAAATACATTTTTTCTTTATTTTTAAGAAAGTGCGTTCAGGTAACTGACTGGACTTAACTATTCGGAGATCTAATGATGCAAACAAGTGTGTAGTTTTAGTCAACACATGAGTTTATATTCCGGCTTAAAATTTGAGTGAGGTAAGGGAAACTGGTGGAATCTAAATAAATAAGCAAATAGCAAACGCAATATACATTTACTTCTTTTAAATCTCATCGAGCGACTGGCTGAAAGGCAACACATACTTGACATGATCTGCACGTTTCTCCCTCTGATTAGTTCGAGCTAAAGAGAACTTTCCGCTTAGACTGTCCTCTAATATTCATGTCATGCTGTCTAATGCTGTTACTTCGGTGAGTGAAATATTTTGGTCCTCCAGGATCTATGTATCTTGCGAGTATAATATTTAGCGGTAATATATATTATGCTACGGAGTATGTAAATTGAAATTTTTGGTTCATAAAATTTGAAAATTCAAATTTTATAACAGTCTTTAGACAGAGTATGTGATTTTAGTTTTACTTTACTGCATGAAGCCTTCAAGCGCCGTTGCAAAGACGGTCTTTAAATACTGAATCGTGATTTCCTATCTACTGAATGGAAACTTTTCTATTCTATTTAGCATTCCCATGCAGTCAATCGTATGTAAGAAGAATGTAAATTGTAAAATCTTACGTGCGTCGTAATTTGTTCCTTTGTTCGAGTTTGCGTCGTCGTAAGCTGCAGTGGAGGTGAAGAAACTTCAAATTAACTGTGTGCGGTAAACCAGCCGCAGCACTAGTGATCGGAGGACACTGTGGCACGGTTCTAATTTGGCTTTGTAATAGTTTTCGTCGCGGGGTGGACCTGTGTTCCGAAAACGCTCGAATCGGAACTGTTCACCTGCTGATGGAAAAAAAGCAGCTGGAGTTTGGACACGAGTCGGGTGGGCAGGACAAAAGAAACAGGGATGTGATTGGGTATCTGTTACAGAGAGGTCTATGGGAGGAAGGTCGAATCTTTCTCTTTTTTCGCGAAATTTCCCGTACGCTCCATGTTAGCATTCTCCATTAACTCCTCGCATTGTCGGAATAAATGGCTTTCCCTCGTACTGGGGTCCGTAGTTGAAGATTAATGGGGAACTTGTTTTAAATAAGAGGCTAAAGAAGCTTCAGAGCGTACTTTGCTCATTTTTTGCTGGTAGCACGTTGGATTTTACTCTAAAAGTTGGAAGTAATGCGAGGCCAGCGTTACTTTGGCTTGGGGAAGACCTTTAAAATTGTGCAAGACAGCATTGTGAGTGCCTAATTTTTTGTATCACTTTTGAATTGAGTGGATAGGTGGCGAGGGAGAGAGATTTCTCTCTTTTCTGTCGATGAGAATGTTTTGTTTAATTCGCCAAAAAATAATTTAAGCTAAATTCCTCCCCAATGGAAGCAAACCTTTAGTCAAGAGTATCTCTTCAGGGCCGAATTGAGTCCAAAAATCCTTAAATACATTCAAAAAGTGTGGACTATACTAAGATATTTTTCTTCATGTCTGTGACAATTTTCCACGAAGTTACGACTTCAACCATTAATTTTATTCCATACAAAAGATTAAATGGTATATTTGTTCATGGGTTAAGGTTTGTTCATGTTTGGCGTGGGGATCTATAATTTCTGAGATGTCGTCTGCCCAAGGGTGAATCTTGTTCTGGAATGAGAAAATGAGTGATGAAATTTCCAATCTCTGATCCCATATAAACCTCTGGATCTGCTTACAAACGGCGCTTCAAACGGTGCTGGATTCGGCTCTCAGAAAATTTGACTGCTAAAGTTTGATTGCCCCGAATTGCTAAAGGCCTTACCCCTTTAGAAAATATGGTATTCGTGCCCGATGCGGGATTCAAACTCCCTACCTTTGGGTTGTCAGATTAGCGCATTACCAAACTGACCTCCACGGCTGGCTTGAGTTTAGCTGCAATGTGAACTTCGTGGGAGAGTAGCTACTGTTGCTTTTCTGGCCATGTTAACCTTTCAGCTCGCTACTGACGTGATCGCCGAGTGAATTGAAACGCGCCGCTGGTCCAATTGAAATCCAAAGGCATCGCTGCATCCTCGTCCGTCGGTCATGGAATTGGGAGCACTAACACCGTTAGGCTCCGTTTGGCCCACCTTTGCTTACAACCACTGCGTCGCGCACTCCGGGTGTCAGGCCGTTGGCTAAAATTGAGGCGAAATCCTTTAGGTAAGCTCCCAGCCGAACGAACCGTACGAAAAAGTATAGAATTCAATGCACTGCCTACGTTACTTTTTGAGTTTAAATGTCAGTATTCAGAAGTGTATGTGGCTAACCTCTTTTTAACCCGCTTGAGCTCCAGAATAGATTCTGGTAATTTTTTATCATTAAATGGGTGCATATTTGACGAAGATAATTTGTCTTGATGTAATCCTGCATTTTCTTACTTTTTATTGAGCGAAACAATACTTAAAGGTAATGAATTATGGGTGAAGTTTAATTTATTATTTTTAATTTTTTAAATCAACCCCTTGGGTGTCTTTCGCTTAGAATGCTCCAAAATGATCTATCCAGAGTGAAGGTTGGAGAAAGAACAATTCGCAGTCGTAATTCACAATTAACACTTTAGTTGAGCCCCGTTCAAATATTTCAGCATTTATAATTTGAAAAATGAGTATTTTTCTCCCGTCTTAGGTCTCCGTAATAGTTCTGAGTAGGGTAACCGTGAAAAGATCAATATCTCTGTAACACATGTAATGCGTTATAATGTGTATCTTCGTGTCGTATTCAATTGTATTGATGTGAATGAAATAAAATCAAATCAAGCGTTTCATAATATATGCATTTGGAATGCATAACAAGTATGTTGTCGGTAAGGTGGCAAGAACAAAGCAAATAAAACAAATAATAACAATAATAGAACGTGATACAATGAAAAATGTACATACAATGTAGAATTGAGGCATGAGCATCTAGTTCGCATAAAACCCCTCGAAATTCGCCTAGAAGGAAGATGGCTTGGTGGTGTAACTGGCTAACACACCTGACCGGCAATTGGGAGATCCGGGTTCGAATCCCGGTCAAGGCAAATGATTTTTTCATAGCGAATTTCAACCCTGGTGTATGGTACAATGACTTAACATTGAGGTGTCACTGTCACTTTGAAAACACCCTTTCGTTTATCCTTCACAACTTTTACATTAATTGGAAAAGGATTCAAAAGTTTCTCCGATGGAGCACTACACTCACAAATACTTCAGTAGAAAGTTATACATTGTTGATTATATGGGCCTTGAGAAGAGCGCTGTGACCAAACCTACACACTCTGTTCACTTACAGGCTGCGTATTTAACCATTTTTAACACCATGTTTACTTTTTGGAAAAGTCTTAGGTGTGCAGTAAGTATACGACAGTAGTGCTAAGATAATCTTCTTGGATAGTTAAATTACGCTTCCGTCGCACTGCAATGGGATCGAAAGAGGCCATGCTGTCATTCAAAAGTGCAGCGAATTAAACTCTTAAATGAGTGTTAATGTGTAGGTACATACATCCTTCGGCGTCTCTGTTTAATTTTACCCGGAATGATCATTTTTCCCTGTGCAGTCGAATTGTTGCATCTTCTTTAGCTTTTGGTTCCACTCCAATCGGAGAATGCAAATTGTATCCATGGTTATTTCATCTTTATTTGTCTCCCTGTAATGTTCAGTGGAGCCCCAATTACACCACTCCTGTGAATGTTCCATTCGGGAAATTCTTCCTCTGCTTCGCTTCCCTTCTATTTTTCCATGGATGATGTTTCTTAATGTTTGGTACTTTACACCTCTCATTAAATGACCGAAAAGGAGAATTTTTCTAATTTTCATGACTATTTAAGATATCACGTTATTTATTTAGTCTTTATAGCACTTCCACATCTGTCTTTCTTTCCCCCATTTAAAAAATTTCCCATTCTTAATTACCGCCTTTATAATTTTTTATAGTAATTTCCAAAAGATAATTTCACTATATAGGTTAAACAACAGTGGAGATAATATGCATCCTTAACTTACTCCACGTCTGATATCAGTATGCTGGTCCCTATCTTTAAGTTTTGCTTTCTGGTTCCAGTACAGGTTTGATATCAGACATATATTTAATATCAATATTTTTATTATGCAAAATCTGCGTCAACTGTTTATGTTGCACTTTTTCGTATGCTTTTACAAAATCAGTAAAGCATGCATATACATCCTGATTCATGTCCTGATATCTTTGCATTAAAGGCTCAAACTAATTAGAGATTCTCGACTTTCTAAACCGTTTTAAAAACTCATTTATGTCAGATTTTTCCTTCTCTGGTTTTCATTGTTTATTTTTCTAATGGATTGTCGCATAGATTGTGGTAAAAGGGCCCTTGCCACACACCTTCAAGGGTACTTGGTTTAAGATACGTGTATAAATTCGGACGCGGCCAAGGTCAACCTGACGCTGAAGTGAGAGGAAGGAGCGTTCGAAATGGCGGAGCGCGGTGAGGGGCCTCAAAAACTCGCGAGGTCGTGATTCAAATTGCGAGAGCGTCCATGAGGGGGAGGGAGGTCGCTTTAGCTGAAGGGTCCTGCACCAACGAGCATGTGCTAAAGAGGAATGGCAGCAGAGGGCTCGCGAAGGAAGTTTTTATAAGTGGATGAGGAACTCGATGGAACCCGGCTACGTACGTATGGTCCACGATTCGTGGTTTGGCCCGAGTGCCCCGTATTTGCAATTCCCCATTTCGAATACGGCACGTTGCGGTCGAGTCCAGAGTCATCGTCCTTGCCCTCAGAACGCCCGGACGGCGTGCGATTTTCGCCATTTCCAGATGTAAATGTAAGCGGACTGAACGGGCTGGGAAAACCAGCGTGTGATCGGGCGAGAACGACGGTCCTTTCAAGAACGCCCAGGTGCTCATCGCAAGGGCGCTGGCGTGTGGACTTCGATAATTGGGGTCAGTGAGACATGTGGAAATCGTTCTGTGCTGGAGGTGTTCTCCAGGAGGTCCTGTGCTATATTGCTATGCCATGAGAGTGGTGACCAATTGGAAATGAATTGGGTACATTCATAATACAAAAAACTATTTGTGTGCGATGTACATATTCTTAAAACAGGACCCAACTATTTAGGCTTACGCAGTCGTGTTATGAAAATATTTTTGATTTAAAATTTCTCGCATTTGCAGCTAAAAATACACCACGTCATGGAAAACCCGTATCGGTCTCATTGAATACGTAAGGTATTTCCACGGGAAAAATTGCTAGTTCAGCACATTAGCAGGAAACTAGCGTTCCTATTTCCCCAATGGAAGACAACAAACTTGTGTGATCATATTCTCCTGTCAACATACGCGTAGAAGAGAGAAGGGCTACTGTGCGTTGCGAGAATTGTGATCCCGATTCTGAACTGTATGACTTTTTAGCAATCCATGCACTTTACAAAAGTAAATTTTAATTTCCGCAGTTTACGCATAAACATATGGATTACATGTATCTGAGTTCTTTGGAAAATCTGCTATCGTTTACATAAATATAAGAAGTGAATTCAATGCGATTTCCTCATGGTAGGGTTGTGATTCCTTCTCATACGTATGCATGTTATCCTATAGCCGACCTCTGTCATCAGGTATCCACCCGATAATTGGATGATAAGTGTTTGGGTGGTCCATGCTCCGACTTTTTCAATTAGGGGTTAGGTTTCTTCTTTCCTGCACTTATATCTACTTCGTCGTCATCAATTTTCTCCCGGCCCTAACTCATTGTCTGCCTCCACTTAAGTTGCTCTAAATCCCTATCCTCTTCCTTCCTATTCCTCAATTACAAAACTTTCTCTCTTCTCTTACCCTCTGCAAAATAACTCTCACACATCAAGAAATCCAATGAATTAGTATTCAAATGTTTAGTGTTTTAGGCTGTTATACTTTTGTGAATTACTTGTTAATTCCCGTGTACTTTACGTAAGTACTTACAGAGATATTTCGGAGCCGAATAATGGGCAGGCGTATAAGACTTAATTTTGTTATTTTTGGACATATACTACCGCATGGGCACCAACGTTTGGGTGATTTGAACGTGTTATCAAATTTTCTTTGGTATTTATTTAAGATTTCAGTTGATTCTGCGTTATTTTACTGCATAACTGTGATGGCCCAATGTCATGTATCCCACGCTACTCTCTCTCCAGCTGAAATCAGAACCGCGAGCGCTATGTAAACGTACTTGCTACCGTGCAGTATACTATTCACGACTACTGGTAAGTCTTATAAATGTGACAAAAGAATAGTATACAAGTTAGTAAGTGAAGCAGAAGCTATATCTGGCCGGATATTTCATGCGGGATAGTGGCTTATAATGGCATTAAGAAATTTAGCACAAGAGCAAAACAAACTTTACCCAGCGAGGTTCAGAGTTTCCCAGAACTGATCTATCGCAACTAATATGCTCCTTGATTGTACGTGGAAAAATGACATTTTCAATCTATTGGTTCCACCGTCTATCCTGCAATCTTTTGGTTCCCTTGCCTGCCGATGTATTTCCTCCTTCCCCGAACCGAAAACCGACTCAATCGGGAATTTCCCATTTAGGAGCCCTGTCACATTCAACTTCCTCTCTCCTGTCATTTCCCTCTTCCGCACCGGTTAGACAAAGCGTATGTCATTTACCTATCATCGTGAGATGTTTACCCTGCTGTCTCCATTGAAATTTCAGATTAATCAAGCATCATGATGGCTTTTACCCTCCTTTGTGTGTATATCGAAGATTTTTCGTTGAATCCCATCTAATTTTTAACTTTACTCGTTCAAATCTTAAGAAGCTATTTCTTTTATGCTTCTTCCCGCTATTGCAATAACTATTGTGTGGTATTTCGTGATAAGTTGTAATGTTGCAATGTGAGGTTGTTCTTGGGGACCCAATCACTAAGTCTATCTGTTATAGGACTCATACGTTCCGTTATAAATCACTGTATATGTTTCGAAACATTCGGTTCCATTCGGAACCCGTTGTAAATAAAGTAGGTGCGGGGAACGTATGATCGAGCGCTTTCCTCTCTTACCCTTTTCAGCGTCGTGGCATTAAAAGTATTACATTAAGGGTGTGAGGTCGGGGGGTGACCACCAGCTTGCACTACAACGCAACCTAAAAATTATCGAATCTACGACAATATTTTGCAAATACCTGCCAATACTCAAATACTTGTCAAAAGGTGAACTTGAACCATCGTGCACTATTTTATAGGTATGCTATCAGTGTTACTGAAACTATTAGTGTTAAAGTATTTTGCATCTACATGAATGCATAGAGATATAATTTCCATGCAAAAAGCGTGATAACGTGATGTTGGCATTACGGTGACGATGTAGAAACAAGCATTGGGGAGCAAATAAAATAATTAGCTGCATTGTGTATTGACTAACCAAGTTATGTCTTAATTCTATCGTCATTTCACTCGATGCTTCAGGAACATCCTAACTCTGACACGCGTATTAGTGTTACCTACCTTCTTCTTCGTTATCTTCCATATTTTTATTCCTTCCTTCCACCCTCTGCGCCTCTGTTCCCCCGCCCTCTTACTCGAAAAACCTATACACCAGGAGACCCTGGACCCGCGATTTCATTTCACCTTGCGCCCTCCTCGCTTACTTACTTAGCACAAAATTTTTAGAGCTCTTACGGATCCCGTAGATACGTTTTTTTTTTAAAAAAAGGAAGTGGAAGCTGTCCCTTTCTCCTCGTTATCCCGCTCCTTCCACAGAATTCACTCTCTTCTCTTCTATCCTCCAAATCCCCTCTCTCCCCCGCGTACCCTTCTCCATACACGCGTCCGAGAATCTCCTTCAAGGACGTCCGTCCTCCTAATTCCATTTCCACTGCATTTTCAGAAGCCAGCCATGCCATCTTGCGGATTCGGAGACCCCTGGATCTCTCTCTTTTCGTCTTCCTTTCTTTTCTCTTTTTCCATTCTGGGCCATAACGCTGTGGAGGGAATGAGATTCCCCACCGTGGCATTAAACTTGTTACATCAAACAGCTTGCCTGTGTCCCATCAAAATTTTCCTCATCTGATAATACCGCGTTTCTTTATATTTTTTTCATTCTGGCCACTCCATTTTCGTGGAAATGTCAGAATTCAACTCGCTCTATCGCGCTCCGGGAGAAGTTTTTCTCTTTTTTTGTCGATCCATTAGGACTAGTCATTACAGTTTAATCGTGGAATTGCTGATGGAATAATTTTGAAAAATTTGATTTTTTTCCTATTGAAAAAATTCACGTTGGCCAAATTTACCCTGGCCGTATCGACCGGCCTCTCCAATGGTGAAATTTTTGCGCATTCCTCAATGAGGCTGAAAATCGACAATTATTTTTATAAATGAAATAGAAATGGAAACAGAAGATATGAGTTTTTCCTATTACTTTTTGTTGTTTACATGCTCTTATTGCTAACTACTCGTTTACTTATCTGCGTCACCAAGAACAGTTTCCCATGATAAGTGTATGCACCTTTCCATGTCCAGCCGCAGCGTTTTTAATTCTCCGAATAGAACCTATTAAATAATTATGTAAATTAAATTTTATAGAATCTCTCAACTCATCTATACATTATTTCTCAGTCGACGAATTCCGAAAGTTCCCGATAAGATTAATGTTAGGGTAAAGGAATTTTTAGAAAAAATTGAAGCAGTGCAGCACGCAACCACTAATCGATAGAAAAAAATGGCAATCGATTTGAGTATAACATCTTCTTAAAAAAAGAATCAGTGGAAAATTCACCGAATTTTTTAGTGGTTGATATCAGTTACAAGTGCCGCTTCCTGAGTGTATTGTCATATTAGAAAGGCCCTATGTCACGGCGCTGTCTGGATTTCTTTCCAAGGGGTAGATTGAGTTTTTGTGTGGGGGAGATGGGAAATCTAGTGGATTATTTTAAACTGGAGGAAAATTATAAAATAAGTGTTCAGCTGTGGTGTTGTGGAACGGCTCCATAATCATAGAAGTTTTGGAATGATATAGATTTATTTGGACAGTATTGAGTTTACTGCATCATCTTCAAGACTTGATTTGTTCTTAATGATAGAAACAAAACTTGTGCAATTTTACACCGATTAAGACTTTTTGAAGATGATGTTGTGGCATCGAAACAAGTCCATAAAATGTAGATCATTGTAAAACTGCAAGTCTTATGCTGCTCTTATTTAGAGCAAAATTATTAGCTTGTTAGGCATTTTCAGACTTCAGGTGCGACTGCTGTGTAAAAAACTATTTTGGAAATGATTTTTGCTATGCTTATTTCTTTAATAAGACATGTTATATGATTTTTTTACGTTCAAAAATTTCAAACGACCTTCTTTAAAAAATTGTTTACAGTAAATCCGAAATTAAATCAAAATTTTCTTCGTTAATTATGTCAAAATCATGCTTCCTCTCACATTTTTCCTTGCTTTTTGAAGCCCGTTTTACATGGGCCCCAAAATCGCACTGTTTAAAGCTTCATTTTTTTCTCAATCTTACGTGCAAGTATGATTGAATGAAAATCGGACAGGGGCTATTTTACCATCTCGCGTGCTTGCATCCTTGCATGCGTACTTGCATTTCACCACTTCACACGTCACAATTTGAAATGCTCGTTCGTACGTACATCAGCCTGTGCAATTACGTGCCCTTAAACAGTAAACAGGCTTAAAAGTAAATTTAAAAGGCCTTAACCATAGTACTTTCGTGCGCTTGCTTTTTAGTGACTGAATGTTGCGTTTCTTTATGAGTATAAAGCTCCATGCCCCTTGGAAACGTGGCTGACTTTATGCTGTAGAAAGAACTTCACCCGTGATAATAGTCGCCATCCATTTTTGTGGATCTCTCCTTCTGTATCAGTGTCTGTATTACTATTTTAAGTACGCCGTGAACCTCTTGCGATTGCTTCAACCGCCGTGTCGGATGCAGCGTTTTCGTTTTCCGTTTCTTCGCTTACTCGGTAGAGGGAGATCTTGGAGGGGAGGGGTAAAAAAGCATTAGAGGGAGCAAGCTCGCAGCGCGGCAAATTGGACCGACACATGGCCCTTGCGGTACGCCCCCCCCCCTTGCCTTCCGCCCGCCTTGATTTTCCCATAATAGCCGACGGTCTTTCATTTCTTGGAAAACCAATTTCAGGGGATCCGTGATGCGGATTCGTGGGGAGCAAAGAGGATAAATACTCCATCAAAATTCCTTAAAAGGCATTTTAGACAGGAATATCGCAACTCTCCATTTTTTGTTTTTTCTTATGGCATCAATTTTCTTGCGGAAAATTTGTTTTATCAGTTCCTTAAATGTATTCTGTAATTGAGTTTATTCGTCATCAGTGCGCCGACTTCCTCTCTTAGGGTCCATTATTCTCGAGCATTTGATGCTGTGTTCGGTGACAAGATCCCGTCCTTAACCTTATCTAAACAGAGAGTTGCCGTCTTTTTACTAACGCTTCTACATGTACGTCTACTTATTACCCTGCAAGGCACCACAGGGTGTTTGGCAGGAGGTGACTTATCACCAAAATGAACGGCGGGGAAGAAATGTACTTTCACCAACAAGCACCACACTATCGGTATGCTAAAAATGCAACAAAAACTACTGATATAATCCATAATGTAACTATGAAAACGTGAAACAAGAGTTATGCATGGAACATGCAAAACATGGTGTTAGCACTACTCGACAGATTTAGAAGCATGCATTAGGATGCTTAGGTATTAATCAGCTAAACTACCTGTCAACTGACTTAGTTCAGTCTTAACACAGCCATCGGAGTCTCTTATCGATCGTAGGAAAAATGACATTTTAAACCTTTCTGTTCTACAATATACTTCCCTTATTTTATTATCATGATGTGATCTACCGTAGTATGTTGGAGTTAGTTAGATATTGAAAACTTCCGTCTGGAAATAAATCTGTTTTGAATTTACATAAAATTTTGAGTCTAATTTTCAATAGACGGTGTGAAAGCGATTCCCATCCAAGTTGTAGCAAGAGGTTAGTAACACTGACGAGACTATCATAACGGCCTTTTACGTGTCTTGCTGATCCTCTCTGCACGCGTTCTAACTCTGTTTTTAAGCCTATTTCATGAGGATCCCAAATACTATCAGCGCAATCTAAGTGGGTGTCTAACATGGGAGTAGTAGCTGATTTCTCTAAGGTTCCTTTGCTTGCATAAATCTCGTTCTTATACCCTGATATTTATGTCCTTTTACTTTCGGAAAAATACTGTGCCGTAACTCATTATCCTTATAAAATATTCCGAAAATATTATCCTCTATTAATTTCCCTCTTCTTATAAAAATTCCTAATCCATCAATGTGGGAATGGGTGAGCTAATGGTAAATGGATGCGTTAAGAAGAGTAGGTGAAAGAACAGAGAGTAAGTACTTGAAGATCGGAGAGAGTGCTTGAGGTAAGGAACTCCGTGCTTGCCTGGGATTAGTGTTGGCCTCTCTGTGGATTGCTGAGACTCCACGTAATCCCACTCCTCCGTACCCCTTTTGCTCCAATCGGAAAAAAATTGCCGCTCGATTCATTTCGTTAGCCTTTCTTTATTCCCCTTCCTCTCTCTGTCTCTCATTCTTTCTAGTCTCTCTTTTTCCTCCCCTGCAATGTACACGGGTTTTTATTTTCAGGATAATGAGTCCATTAATTTTGTAAGACAAGCCCTCCAATTTAAAATAACAGCGTTTGCGAAGGGGATAAGGTTTTGGTTGGAGGACGTGGGTGATTCATTTTTTTGCCTCCTGCTTATCCAAACTTTCTCTCCGTCCTCCATTCTCTCTCTCCTCTCCTTTATCTGTCTAATTTTTCCTCCACTTTCATCCCTCTTTCCTTTGCTCTCCCTGGAATTTTTTTCTTTGCGAAAATATTAGAATTCGATATTTTGTTCGTAAGCATGCACACTTACCATGCCGTTCTCTCTCGGAGTTGACGCATTCTAAATAGCCTAGTATTAATTGCTGTTAGATCTAGGAAACTGCCACTCTTCGAGTTTTTGCCCCATAATGCGATGATACATGATAGTTTTCGGGATAGCCTCCGCGTTGTCTCATTTTTATGACTACAGTTTCGCGAGCGTTCCACCTCGCTTCTTCAGGTCTGAAGTGACTTCAGAGAAGTCTTCACGCCTGAAGAAGCGAGCTGGAACGCTCGCGAAACTGTCGTCATAAAAATGACGTAACTCGGAAACTTTCTCAACAGCTCCATAATGCGATGTTCACTCATATCTCTTTCGCTCCGGCTACATCCATACATCCCTTATACACACTCCCATTTCTAAGGCTCTTTATATTCCTCCTTCCAAGAGTGTCTTCCAATATAAATTATTCTCTAGTTGTCTATCCATCAAAATTGGGTTGCGACAGCCCTCCACCCCTCTCTATTATCTGCCATCATCTTCATTTCTGAAAACATTCCGCATCCCATATACTCCGTTATCTTCTTCCTATACTCCAGTCTAGGTCTTCCTCTACATCATTTGTCTTCTATCATCCCCTCTAGAATCATCTTCACCAATCCCTCATGCTGCAGCACATGGCCGATCCATCCGTCCCATCTCCTTTTTGCTGTTCACTTCAGACTCCGTTCTTCCTTAGCTTTCCTCAGCACCTCTGTATTCGTCACTAGCTCTGTCCAGCTTATCTTACACATTCTTCTGTAGCACCTTATCTATGAAGCCTCTAGATGTTTCTTCTTCGTTTGTCCCTCAGTTTACGTCTCGCTGTCGTACAACTATACAATCCACACAAATATTAACCAGCTTTTTCCTCAGCAATGTATCGACGGAGTTGGACGTTAAGTTTTTTCATGCTATTAAAGGCAATATTTGCCCTACGTGTTGTGCTGTGTATTTCTTTTCCTTCCATTAGAAGTTATTTTGCTTCCTAAGTATTCAAAATCTTTTACTTTTCCAACATAATCCTCGCATTCTGATTCCATCCTCTTAAGGTTTTCAGAGGATTATTGATTAGAAGAAAGAAATCAATTAAGGTAGGTGTAGATAGAGGGATAGTTTTCTCTGCTACAGTTTATCGCAATTCAAATTTAACGATAATCGCATGCTTAATTTTTTGCTTAATAGCTATATAGGATAAAACCCCAGGCCAATCCAGGGTACTTCGTGCATAATTCCTGAGAGGCAAAAAATCATTTGCATTAATCTGGTCACGAACTCGGATATTCTGATGGACGCCTAAACTGTCTAAGTCACTGGGCGCGATATCGAGGGATCCGAGTTCGTGTCCCGGTCGAAACGAATATTATTCCTCCGTGGAATTTTCGCACTAATGTAAACTGGCGAGAATCTTGAGGATTCCTCTAGCTTTGTCTTTGGTTGGATTGGATATTTGAGGATGCGACCGGCAGCAAAGGTCTGTAAGGCCCTCAATTCTCTTACTTGACGCAACTAGTTTCAAGTGAGCATTGTAAATGGTTTACTAGGCCCCTTTCTCACCTCGAACACAATAGATAGTAAGTTTTAGTCCGGGAACAGATAAGTTTTAAAAAGGTGTTGGAGGATCAGAATGATGTACGGATCACAATGACATCTTCATTTTATGTCAACTATCCTACAATAGAGAAGGAATCTTAAGTAGGTAGTTGGATTGGATCTTTTGGGAGGCGACCGACAGCTGAGGTCATTTGCGCCATTAGGGACAGGTAAGGGAGGAAGGGTGGATAGAAACCCGGAGTCGGCATTAGCCTGCTCTTAGCGAAAGGCGCCAAGGGGACCGCGGTTTAACGTCTCATCCGACAGACGGTGTACTGCACTTGAAGTGCCCTCCAGCTGAAGAAGGTTTTCTCTGAAAAACATCCTCCTCTACAAGGATTTGAACCCTGGCCGGCTTATGGTTAGCTAGTACTCTAGCCACCAAGCCAACCCTATCCCCCATGTCTTAGGAACCTCGTTGGTACATACATATATCAATGAAAGGGGTCAGCAACGAGAGAGTAGGTAGAAAGGACGCCACCATGCTCGCGGAGAGAAATCCTTTCTTGAAGGCAGTCTTATCTGCGCCCGAGTTTCGGAAGAAAAGGGGATGGGTTAGATTGGTTAAGAGTGAGGGAAAGACATTGTGGTGGGACGGGGACTTGGTCTGTTTCGCCGCGTGCCTAATGGATGCGGTACGTAATGGCGGAATCGTCTTGACTTAAAAATCCAGCGCGGGGAACGGATTGGGTGAGTAGAAAGTTGGCCCCGCAGATGGCCTGGGGATTGGAGGAAAATGGGGAAGTCTTATTTTTTTCATTCTTTAATGCGAATCTTCCCTCGGCATCTTATCTGAAAGGATTTGGAATGCTCGTGCGGGCTCCTCTCAAATGTCCCACTCGGAAAGTCGCTCGGGGTTTTTCTTTTTTAACGGACTTAAAATTCATGGAATCTTCTCGTGGTGATTGATGGCGTCATTGGTTTTAGTTTTCTCCGTTTGGTCTTGTTGGGTTCTTTAACATTGCAGAAAATTATTCATTCAAACTCGAATGAAAATCAAGGCTAGCTTGCCGCGCGGTAAAAAAGTTCAAGACTTGGTGTAATCATGGCTGGTGGATTTTAGCCACAAATATGACTTAACACATTTGTTAACTTGGTGTTAAGTGAGGGTCTAGTTATGCATCAGACTGCCCTATATCAGACTGTCGGTTAGTTGACATGAGAGTTATCGATAGAATAACCCATTAACCCTGCAGAGGAGGATACTTTTCAGAGGAAACCCGATCCCAACTTGAGTGTCTTATGTAGGAAACTTCAAGTACAGTACTCCGTCTGTCGGATGAGACGTTAAACCATCGTCCCTTGGCGCCTTTCTTTAAGAGTAGGCTAATGCCGACGCCGGGTTTCTATCCACCCTTCCTCCCTTACCTGTCCCTCATGGCGAAGATGACCTTAGCTGTCGGTTGCCTCCCCAAATATCCAATCCAATCCAATAACCCATTTACGTCGATTTTCTTACCAGGAACATATTTAATCAGTGATTTTAAAAGTCGTGGTTTTTTTCTCTCATTTTCTTGGTATGGTAAGCAATGCAGGTATGCTGCCACATTAATGATGCTTTCGTGTGCAAAACGATAGTATGAAGTATGATACAGGGAGCTCCATCGAGCTAGAAATTATTCATAACGTAATAGTTCGACCCAAAAGAAATTCCGTGAGAAATCGAGCATGCTTGTTTGAGCTCACACTTAAAAGGTCACTTGCAATGCCCAACTTATACTCTTCACTCTAAGGCTCATAGAACATTGCCAAATTCGAACACGCGGTCCTTTGGTTGCCTGGCGGACTCCTTTCGCGAACCTGACTGCTTAGACCGTTGAATAGAAAATAGTTCTTAAGAGTCGTTTGTCGCATGCTCCTGTATGCATGGAAATGACATGTCCTTGGTTAGCTGACAGGAAAGCCGCATCCTGACGTTAGTTTTAATTATTAAAGCATGCTGCAAAATCTCTAGAGTTTCCGTTTTTCCTTACGTCTAGCGTTCTTGGACTCGTTCCAGAAATGCGAATGCATCCCTTCGGAAAAAGAATATACGTTTTAGACCCTTCTCATCTCGACGCGACGCGTGCATCTCCCAGGCTCTACTTCGGTTGGCGCAGCGGCGGCGATGGGAAAATCTGCTGACGGTGGCACTCGGTCGCGCGATTCATAAATGGGTCATGCGACGCAGTCCGACCCCCCCCCCCCTACCTCTCCCTCCCGCCTCCAACCACTACCCCCAAACCGAAATACCCCAGTATGGCCTCCCCCTTGTGATAAGCGGCTTACATGACAATGGACCCCCCCCCCTTTCACGCCTCCCGCCGACAGCAACTTCTCTCCATGCATGCGACCGCCTGTATACTGTACATACACAGTCCTCAATTTAACGTATTAGTCTGAATACAGTACGATTTCTTTTCTCCGCTAGATGTATACACCTTAACAAGTCGCATCTGCACTATATTCGAGTACCTATTTTTAGCACGATAAAAACGGGCATGTATTGCTCGTTTCCACTCAGGGTATTTTTTTAATAAATTTGTACATAAAGGGCATTCATTTTGCGTGCCTTCCATCCCACAGCTACGTCTCTTTATATATTTTGATTTTTTCACCTATAGATTTTTAGTAATGGCAATGAATGAAGTTTTATATTCGAAGTATCAAAAATCATGAGCCTAAATTTTAT
This sequence comes from Ceriagrion tenellum, assembly GCA_963169105.1. Taxonomy (NCBI): domain Eukaryota; kingdom Metazoa; phylum Arthropoda; class Insecta; order Odonata; family Coenagrionidae; genus Ceriagrion; species Ceriagrion tenellum. Next base: position 111,422,451 of record OY720634.1, on the reverse strand, counting down.
TCAACCCCGAACACCGTTAATTTCATAGATCCCATTATTTTTTTAAATTGCAGTTGTGGTGCGTTGAAGTTATACTTCTTAGACTTCGTCCATAGTTGACACTCGTGTGCTAAAAAGTGGCTTTGACCTCGTTCATTGTTGCCCCATTCGCATGAATGCACGAACTTCGTGGCACCTCACGCTTGATTTTAGTTAGATCATCTCGTTCCACTAAATCCTCTCGATAAATAACGGCTAAAAACGGCACTTGCGTGGCTTAATCGGGTAAACCACTCGGCTCAGAGCGCTGAGGATCTGATTTCAAGTCCTGGTCCAGACGAGTGATAATCCAAACTGTAAATTTCGCACGTCCGTGTTTCTCCTTGCGCGTGACTTTCGCTCTAGTTCGACTGTTTAGACCTCAGCTCCCTATCTAGTACTTATATCTCTCTGCATCTCCTTAATTCTCACTTCCCTCGCTATCCCTACACTAACGATACCGAGGAATTTGTGGTATTTGCGTCGACCGTTTCTTCAAGACTTCAGTCACCGGCTGGTTTAACTGTTTATACAATTGAACTACGCACCTAGTGGCAGAACACTTGTATTCCTCAATAGCAAACTTACTCAACAAAATAATATAGCGTTTGGGTAGCCAACTGTGACTGCTTATTCATCAACAAACCTTACTTCTAGATCATAGACGATGCCGAGCTGCGTCTGTGTTATTTTCAGTGGACAGCAATTAAAAGAGAAGCTACTTAACTCAAAAGGCTTAAGTAAGTCCGAACTGCTCCCTCTACCTCTCCAAACAAATCTATCTGCAATCATTTGACGAAGCATGGAGGCTTCAGATTGGATGAAATTGGATTCCAGCCTTATTTCGGTCATTTCTGCAGGAAACAGTTTTTTGAGACGGTATTCTACCTCCACCAGCCATATAAGATAGAGCTCTTCTCTGCGCGCGCCAGCATGTCACATGTGTCAGAAAGTTGTATGCGATAGCTTTTTCCCGTTACTATTTTGCGGCCGTCTGAGATGTGGCAAATGCTTAGTCGCCGTATTTCAGCGGAAAGTTTTGAGGGGAAATTTTCCCCCTTCTCTCCCCTTCCGTGACTGGTGTCCTAACACCCCCTACCACACCACTTCACGGCGGCTCCCAGGGTAGTATGTAGACGTCTTTTGTTCATCATCTGACGCCCTCCTTCCTTTTTCCCTCTCGCCCTCTCATCCAGTCTTCGTGGAGTCTCGAGGAGGGAGAGGTCGCACCTTTCAAACTGGTGTACGCCCATTCTCTCCTCATTTAGCTCTTAATCATTACCGCACGAGAAAGGATGAACATTTTAAAAAGGTGGAAGAAATGTATTTTTCAGAGAGGAGAAAGTTTCAGGCTTGATTCTGAGGCAGTCATCCATCACGGCGAATATTAAAAATAACTGTCAACTCCATTTCAAGATTTTATTGACTTGGCCCGGGTTACGACGCTGTGTGACCTAAAGAACACACAAAGTGACCAAACCTTGGTCGTGTCAGTAAAATCTGAAAGTGGAGGTTACATAGTTATTCTTAGTTTTCGCGTTGCTTTGAACTACATCATATCTCGGTTCCTTTTGCTTTCTGCTGTCCACTGTTTATTCTTTAGAGATTCACTTCTACATCTACATACTACCCTGCAAACCCCCGTATATGCGTGTGGGAGGGGGAGTTAGGACACCAGCCGTGTAAAGATGTAAGGGATAAGGTTTTGGCAGGTGAAATGGTGACGTGTATTACGGCAGTGTAATTAGTAGCTTTGTTGTGGTCGCTTATTGTGCGCGGAATGAAAGAGTTTTTGTACCTATCTGTTCGGCAACGTGTCTCTCTTATTTATCGCATCTGTCAGACCTAAAGATGTAGTGGGGCGTCTTGGTAAATTTCTCTGTGTCACTCTGAAACACACCAGTTCTGAATTTCTCAAGCAATCTAAGCCTAGCGCGTTGCCTCCGAGTCTCTAAGCTCCTTGTACTGTCCTGAAATAGTTTGGTCAATTCAATAAATGTCCTAATTTTGACGTAACATGTGGAACGTATCACCTACCTTGAGAACAATCAGTTCCAATTTAGTGAAACCAGTATTATTTTCTATATTAACCTCGCAAACATCCGTGCTTCTGGAAAAATTAAAATAATATGAATGGATTTGAGGTAATGAGAATTAGGCGAAGAGTTAAAGCGCTCGTAAAAGCTGGGTGGTCGAATGGTGAAATATTGCTCGCAACATTAACTTGTTTCTTAGAAGAATGATTCTCGATGATATTTAACCCTCTATGGACGGAATCATGAAACTTCAGCTTGTAAAAAATTCTGAAACTATATTATTTTTAAAAGTGATAGTTGAGCATTTTTTATATTTCAATTCTTTTGATAAAAACATTTATTTTAAAATGAGACGTATTTGTATTGTTTATTTTTAATTAAAAATAACATTTTACGTAATAGTATTTACACATTACCTTCATTATGTACCTTTTTTAAACCTTTCCAATTTTTTCTTTAAATGACAGTTGGAAGTATTTATTTCAGAGCTCCACCAGGCACGCCAATATCAATGAATAGCGTGACTTATTTATCTTTTCAAATTGTTTGACAAACCGCCGATAGAGATTCAAATTTCCACGCACTTAATCCGATGCGTTTCAATTGTGTCTCGCGCAGCAACTAAATGGAAAAGCCTCTTAGAAAGCAGATAATTCAATGATTTTGAAACGTAACAAATATAACTCGCTCCTCCTTAAAGGGTTAACTATTGCAGGGAGTGACCTGCGGCACAATTTTAATGGAAAAAATATATATTTTGTGGTATTTTGTGACGTATTTGGTGAAAAATTTATTGGCCACTTGGAGGAAATGGAATGAGCTTTTTTGAGAAAGCGAATGTTCCACACGTCAGCTCATTTTTTTCCATTTCTTACTTTGCACATTCGCTCCTTACATTACGATGATAAAAGTCTTGGTGAGCTTAGAGAAATCCAGAGGAGTATGCGTAGATGAAGGTTTCCTAAGTATCCTTGGAAAGGCAAACTTCTGGCTTTGGCTTGAGTTGTTTCACAGACAATTTGGCGCTCCACAATTTTCTCGCGGCTCCTTTCTTTATCTTGACGCCTTATTTTGCTTAAATGAACTCACTTTAAAAGGAATTTCGCTCTCCTACTTACTACTTTAAGGCACATTTCTTTCGTTGTTTTACTCTTTTGGACTATATAACCCTAGTTGTCAGAGTCTAAGCAATCTCAATATTCATGTTTTTCTTTCCCAACGTCTTTTTCATCGAGAACTCGTTTTTTCTTTGATATAAGATAATTATTGTGAAATAAATTTTCGTTATTACCTCAACGCCAACGTTTCACCATTGTATTTTTGCTTCTTCAGAGCTTTCAGTTTTATTTTAGGAAGTTAATGTAGTTATTTTTTCTAAATCTTCTTATTTTCCATGTGAATCATCGAACTTACCATTAAAAAATATAATTTTCAGTTTTAAAATAACAGCCTTAATCCCTGACTAAGCAGATACTCATAGGCGAAACGTTCACGAGTTGGTGATAAGTGTTTGTTATTTCCCAAAAAGAACTGATGATTTCTTCTTAAGAAAAAGTTATTTATGGATCTTAATTATGTATAGTTTAAGCTTAATGTGGGAGTAAACTAGTATTTTTGGAATCAACATTTCCTATTTTTGTAATTATTTCAAGAGCTAGAAAGGCTTACGAGAATAAACGATATTTTTATTATCATTTTTAGGGCCAGTTATTTCTAAATAAACATCTTCGCGGTATGAAAACCAATACTAACACGTTCTCTCATCGTAGGCGGTCACATCATAAAACCGAAAATGTTATGTTACGTACAAAAGGGAGCATCTCTGTGATGTTAAAGGTAACAAAACTGCTATGTCAGCTTGCGGTGAACGTTAATTAGACATTCTAAAACCGGGCCCTCGCGTCATTATTACGCCTTTCGAAAACAAGTGCGACGAACGTCGCGGAAAGACGAATCGACCCAGTGGGAAAGGAGTCAAAAATGACCAAAACGGATTGATTTCCAACAGTCACACTATATTTAATACACTAAATTACAATTATGATTACACGAAAATGAAGCCCGTAGGCTAGCTGCCGAAACTTGACGAACGATGCCTGCTGAGGAGGTACACACTTCGGTGGCTGGCAGAGGAGAGGGCCGGTGCGATGAAACGTCCGCTCAGCGCAGTCAAAAGTAGGGGAGGTAGCTCTGGATCAGTGGAGAAGGGGGAAGTTGGGGAACTGTTCGTCCAGCCATTGCTTGAGACGGCGGCATAGAGGAGCTTTATTGCCACAAAGTTCTGAAAAGAGGACGCCAGATGCGAATTCACTATAAAAGTAGAGCACCTTGTTCTTGTCGCGCAATATCGCCGACAGTGCGCACTCTGAAATCTCCCTACCGCACTTAGAACATCTCGCATTATGTCCGGCTCGCGACGATGTTCGCGAGCGAAAATGTCCGCGGCGAAATTATGGCCAAATTTGTGCCAAAAGTTCGGCACACAGGTTATAGAATGTAGAAACGAGGCCTTACAGTGAATATCGGGACAGAGTGTGTTCTTCACTTCTGAGAGTGCGTCCGAGAGTCATTGCAATCATGGTGGTGGTAATTAATTAATTAATTAGTTTGCCAATGCAGCTCTCCTCCCGGAGCTGCAATTCGCTAAGAGTGAAATGAACTCATCAAATCCTCGAATCTCCTCTTCTCTCTCTCTCTTGTACAGGGCACACTCGTACGAGGACCTATTGCCTGGGCTCCCATTTGCCAGTTGTTGAAAATGCCGGCTTTCCTTCCCTCTCTACCCGCCATCCCTCTTCTCCCCTCCGCGGAATCCTGCGACGCCACCAAATGGGTGTCTGAGGGACGAAGGGAGAGGCGAATCGTTGAAGGGGGTCGGGGGAGAGGTTAGGGGTTCCTCGCACACCCCTTCCACTCTCTTGCTTCCCCGGACCGCGACCGGCTTTGAATTCAACGCCGACCCAGGGTACCGGGAAAGAGGAAAAGGCGACCCGACCCCCCAGGGGGGATGGGGAGCTCGTTTCGTAATTAATGTGTCAAGTGAATTCGTCGCGAAAGGCTTGCACCGCGCGGTACTTGAAGCCCTTTTCATCTTAGTGCATTGTATATATATTCTTTTTCCTTTCCTTTTTTCACGTCTCCCTTGTCTTTTCATCCAGTGAGTCCCACGACTACGGTACTACCCTACTAAGGGCGTGTCTGTGGCAGAAGTTGTTGGAACTACGTCTATTGGAAGAGAAGGGATTGGAAAAAGGAAATGAGGGAATGATAGGGAGATGTATATCTCGTTTTAAAAGCAGGTGGAAGAAATGGGATGAGGTTGCACTCAAAATACATAAACACTGCAGTGGTGTGAAGTTGGAACGATGGCGGACTCCAAGTAAAGTAAAAACTACCGGATTCCTGGGAGTGCCATCTTCATACAATAGTGGTTGTTGTGTTAGTTAGTTATTTATTTAACGGTTATTTGTTTATGTATTGTGTGTGTTACCTTTCATTTACCTTCTGTTCACGCAACATTATTTACGCCTGAGAGCCGGGAATTAATTAAAATCCTAGATAGAAAGAAAGATAGATCATTATCATCGGTTGTTCATTCTTAAGATTGGTTGACTGCAGCCATCCCTCCTTCCCTATCTAATGCTTCCTGGTATCTCTTCCTATTTACTTTCCTTTTTATTTTGTCCGTGAACTAATTTCATGAACTCTACCCCTATTTTGCCTTCAGTTATGTTCTTCACAAACCCATTGTGTCTCAGAGTGTGTCCAATCCATCTTGTTCTTCTTTTCTCTCTGGTGTTCAATACTGTCCTTTCCTCTTATACTCTTCTGTACACTTCATCATTCTTATTTTATCTGTCCATTTTATATTCAGCATCCTCATTCAGCACCAGGTTTCGATGGTGTCTTTTCTGGTCAGCTTTTCCAATGATCCAAGCTTCTGATCAAAAAGATAAATAAAGGCTATATAATTTGGAATAAGATCAAGACTATGGAGTACCCTCCTCCACCTCATGAAAATAGAAGAAATTATGTGAGCAATTCACAGAAACCGTGAGATATAGGCGTAAAATGTTAGTCAAAATAGAAGTGTATTGGCAAGTATAAAGAATATTTAAAGAGCTCAACGGCTATAACTTGTGACGGTAGAAATATTTTTCTTTCACGAAAGACACGCATTTCACTCCAAAAGTCTTATACGCCTTGAAGTTTACACGCAATCCAAGAGTATGGTAGTACATAAAATATTAACCCAAATTGGATGTTATCCTTTTTAAGAAAATAATGAAAAATATGGCTCTGATCCTTAACTGGAAAGCCCGCTGCGAAAAGCAACCCGCACAACGCTGGTGTGAAAAAATTCAATTCTTACCTAGTCCTATGATTTTTATTCTTTTCGTTTCGCGTCATTGAAACTTTACCGTTTTCTTTTTTTCCGTCTGAGTTCAATCCTTAATCTTCTCTTGTTGCAGTTGTGTATGGTTTTTGTGCCGGATATAATACGTGTAGCAATCTGCTTTCTCTTATATATTTTCGCTTTTTTCCGCCAAGCAGATGTAGTATGGAGGTGAAATGATATCCTCTGGGTCATTCTGAAACTCAAAGTGATATGAATGTTTCTAGTTATCTTATCCATTCCTGTCTTCTGCGACTCCAAATGCAGCCATTCTCATTAGTATGTTACCCGCTGTGTTTGCTTGTGGCATTTGATTTTACAACGAGCTTTGCTTTCCTGGCGTCCTCATAGTTAGCGAACCTCTGGTGGAGTTAACAAAGTCATTTTTATTTGGTCCATTACATCTTTTCAAGCTGAGTGTCCACTAGCGGCGCACTCAAGATGTGGCATTTTCTTCCGTCTTTCTCTTCTGTCCCCGTGTTATCCATAGTGAATTAGCTTCGGATGCACTATGCTCTTTCCTGCTGGTTAAGCGATGGACCCAATTTTTTGCTAAGTGGCGAGCATGACACTCCAAAAGAGTAAGTCCGAGCACTGTTCATGAGGATGAGCTCCTAAGGATGTTGAGTCATGCTCCTACTCATTCACTTGATTTCAGGGCACATAGGCAAAGATGTGGCATCAGAGGTAATATATTTGTGAGAGAAAATCCATGCTTATGCTGTCAGAATCAGATGCCGAATCATATCAGAAAGAAACAGAATCAGATGCTGTTTGAAAACGGCATCTGATGCTGTTTGGAAAATATGTCGTCGTTGATATGTCGTCTGCGAGTTTTTAGTGGTATTTGCTTCTCTTTCCAACTTTTATATCTTCTTTTATCCTGAAGACATGGCCATATTAAGGAGATTTACCGTGTCTTAGTATTTCATCCAAATATATTGTTAAAGAAAAACATACTCATAAGCCGGTAGAATACCCAAAGATTTTAGTAATTTTTCTCTGTAAAGTTATATTTTTAAATCGTGCATAATTTTTAAGGGTACAATCGGAACTTTACTACTCGTCTAAATATATTTTTATAGAAAAATAATTATTTTTGTATTGCTTACTATATATTATATAATTATTCTATACATGTATTCATTTGCATCTCGCTTACAGTTCCGTTCCATTCAAAAGAAAAACGTTCTTAAATTCATTGCTCTATTTTCCTAGTATTTAAGTCTCGTTGCATTATATTTATTCCGATCCTTCAGGTTTCCATGTTTGAACCTCTCGATTGCTCAACGACTTTTTTTATATTAGATTTCCTCAATGGGCATTATATTTACACTCATCTTTATGGTAAAAATCGGACGGGAATCGTTACTAGAGTTCTTTTCTTTCGCTTAGTACTCGTACTTGAAGGAAAAACTTGATAGAAACCGTTTTATGACATATATAGATCAGTAGCGTGCTTACGTACCATGTATTCATGTATTATTATCATCGGTTATGAGTTTACTCCAATTAGCGTCGAATTTTCGTAGCTTTTGACAATTTTGGTGATGATTGGCTGTAAATTTGATCATCAGAAGGTTAAATACAAAAAAGTTTTAATTTCGAGTTCAAGAATAGGTGGAAATTGCGGGTCATTTGAGGTTACGAACGATTCCAATGCATCGTATGAAGTTGAAATGGTCGGTTCAAATTGAGATGTAATCCCCCCGCTCCTTTTTCAATCGGTGGAAATGTTTTCGGAGGTCCACATGAATTTAAATTTCCAATACGTTCCTGAAGATTCGTTTGGAGCCGTGGGCAAAAACTCTTCGTTAATCTGAAAAACATTTCTCTTCCTCTCCCTCGCTCGAAAGAAAATCTCCGAACATTCCGCCAAAACCCTCTCACGGCCTAATGAAAATCGGGGGAAAAGAGGGAGGGGTGGTCCGTGAGGTGGCGAACTTGCCCCTGAATTCGCCCCCGGGGTGCCAGAGAGCGGCGCAGTATCCCGAGCAATTGAATATGCATGTCGCTCTCTCTCATTCCGTTTTTCTCTAAGCCTATCCTTGCATACACGCCGCTCCGCTGAACGGGAAAGCACTGCGAGGAAGCCTCCCTTCTCAGGCGTAAATATTGAATGCTTTTTTTATTAATCAGTGATGCTACTTAATCTGCGCGGTCTCCAGGGAAATATCCAGCAAAAAAAAACAAAGGCTAGTTGCCGGCCAGCTCCTCTGCTTCGAGTTTTTATGCCGTTCGGGATTCTAGTCGGTCCTGTTTGCTCGAGCTAAAGTCTGTTTACCGAACTCACCCTCCCGTTCATAATTCATGGCCGCGCCCGTGTGGTGGCGCTGTGAGGAGTGTGAGTGAGGCATCCGATGTGTCGATTTCCATCACTATTTACTTCTATCCTCCAAGATTGTTTGCCTGCCCATTTCCTGTCTGGAGGCTTGTACGTCTATGCCTTGTCTACCGGCGTTGACGCGTCACGTCACTGTTTCTCACCTCTCTCCCTGAACGTAGAAAGGGATGTCCCTCACATTAGGTTTACTCAAACGTCACAGTCTTATTATAGGCGAGCTGTTGTCCTGATTGTGTGTCACGTATGATGGATTTGCATTGTATATGGAAACGTCTCCTTTAAACGTGCTAGATAAAAGACTTGTTTCACGAATTAAACTAATTGTTTCAGGCTTCACTTTATGGAACTCATTCATTGTAATAAGAAAGAAAACATTCAAAAAGTCTTTAGTCGCACCAATTTATTCCTAACGCCCAAGGTTTCAACGGGCTATCGTCAATTTCAAGGTCTGTCCTTGAAAATGTCACCCGTTGAAACCTTGCTCGGTGGTAATGAATTGGTAGGGATGAATATTATTGTTTTTTTTCTTTCTCGTTTATTAGATCCTTTCCTTACTTTTATATCTAAATCCAGCCACGGTTTCGGCTCATGCTAGCAATAATCCCCCATCATGGCAAATATTTTCCGAAATCATGGTCAATTTCTAGATATTTAAAGTGTGGAATGATACTAGGTCTTTTGTTTATCTGGTTTGATGCAAATTTATTAGACTAAGTACTGCCTGAAACTTTTCCCAATGTCTCTTTTCCATAATTCGATAAATTTACTTACAATTTCCATACTTATTACACCCTCTCCTTATGTGCGAGTTCTCCTACCGTGACTTTTTTCGACCAGGATGTATCATAAAAATCTTTAGGTTCCTCCTACTCATTCATCTATTATATATTTCCTGATGATTCTGTGCCGCATTTAAAATTTGGGCTATATTGTGAATGTATACCAATTCCTCTGTTCTTCCTAAAATGTTTTATCACACCGAATGATTATTGTTTCAAGTTCATGTGCACGTACAGTGAAAAAGGAGAGATGACATAAGGGACTTCATGGTCTTAGTCTCACCCCACTAAAGCCAACTAATTATAATTCATACATCCCTTGAAGCATGTTGTAGTGTTTAAAAAATGGACACGTTAGCGCATCTTAGCATCATATCTAATATTATGAATTATGTGCATTTCCAGATTGATCGTCTTTCTGTCTGTTATTCCTGCTGTGATATTCTCGTATATTAGTTGTTGTTGACAGGTTCAGCTGGTTGTTCAGTGTTTTACTGTGCATTTCATGTCTGATGGTGTTTATTTGTTCCATACTCCTGTCTTTATGGTTCTCATACGTCAATTTCTACAAAGTTGCTCGGTCATTTTTTGGACATAC